>JAOYSI010029709.1:13631-31545 GCA_025775065.1 Hiodon alosoides
CTTCTTTCCGGGGGTCCGTGGGTGTTCCCCTGGGGTACCCGGCCCGGGCTGGGGTGTTGGGGGGGGGGGGGGGGGGGGCGGGGGGGGGGGGGGCGGGCGGGGGGGGGGCAGGGCAGTGAGGGAAAGCTTACGTTTCAATGTGGCTCCAGTCTTTTATGGTCCTCTCTCTTTGAATGTGTGAATTCAGCAGCTGGCTGTCCCCCCCCCCTCCCCCCCCAAGACACACCATCTGTTCTTTTTCATTCTTCCTTTTTGTATTTGATTAAAAAATGGCTGTGTGATCTCTTATTTGTTACTTCAAAGCACTTCAATGAGCTCAGTGACAATGGTCTTGCGAGGACTGCAATCCTCGGTCGTACTTTTTGATTGACTGACAAAATGTGGAGACACTCACGCTGGCCGATGACCTCCCGCCCTCCTATCCGGGAGAGGAGCGGATTGGTAGACATGCGGGATGAAGAGCGGTGCCTCAGGGACACACAGGACCATCTGCTTCACCGGTTCCTCTTCGATTACTTGACTGGCGCCTGTCAGACGCATTGGTGGGCATGAGGAGAATGACATAGTCGTGCGGTTCACTTCTGTGTGTCTGTTGTTTGGGTTATGTTTCACCTGCTTTACATTGGTGCCCATGTCAGTGAGGCTGCAGGAGACGACTTGCATGTGGTCTTGGGTGCGCCTCAGCACCTGGATGAGCGCGCGTGTGTGTGTGTGCGCGTGCGCGAGTGTGCGTGTGTATGTGTGCGAGTGTGTGCGCGTGCGAGTGTGTGTGTGTGTGTGTGTGCGTGTGTGTGTGCGCGTGCGCGTGTGTGTGTGTGTGCGTGAGTGTGTGTGCGTGTGTGCACGTGCGTGTGAGTGTGCGCACAGACAGCTTCTTTATCTGTACGCTACAGTGCTGAAGGAGTCAGGATTTACAGTTTACCAGGGACCGTGGCCCTCTATGGTTACTGTACCATGCAGGAGATATTAGAGAGAGTGTGAGAGAGATATGCACGCTGTGCTGCAGGAGATATTAGCTGGGTACTGCCCAGAACTTTTTCAGTCCCGCCAGAGTAATGACTGCAACACTATTATGACATTAACGCTGTTATGTTAAGAACTAAACACAATGTGGAGTGTCTCACCAAACAGGGGAGTGTCTCACCAAACAGACCCTTCACCCTCTCTAACCTCCCACTGCACACTCAGGCTCTCTCACAGTACCATGGTGCAGTGCAGCAGAACACAGCTCGCCTCGGAACACCGACTTGGACATTTAGGAAACTAAGCCACTGAGCCACTAAGAGAAAGTAGTTACAGAAACTAAGGCAGCATTGGCATTCCTCTGCCATTGAAATTATTACTTTACCAGATAAGAACCCATTGAAGGTCTAATCATAGAAAAGCAAAGACAGAGAGGGAGAATGCAGTCTTATGCCAATGTAATTGGAAAAGGGTTTTCAAAGGCTTCCATCTACATTATTTTCTCTGCTCTCTCTCTCAAATCTCCTCCTCCTCCAAATCAGAGCTGTACCTACAGATTCCGAGCTGAATTTTCCTTCCACTGGAAGAGGCATTTCAAAACAGTCCATCGCAAATAAAAGATACAGCGATACATTGAGAACAACGCGGAGATTAGATGGGACAAAGAACGTATGCAAAAACAGACAAGCTTTGAGATGATGGCCTCATTTGTCAATCCCAATGCTCAACATCACATGATTTGCTGCACCCTATATAGCCGCTCCTCTGCTCCCTGGCATGCCCGTGGTGCGTGCTTCACAATGCAAAGTTTTTTTTTACTTTAGTCATCAAGCGTCTGTCTACTTTCACTGAAGGTGCACAAAAACTCTGCCCTCGAGCGGGGCTTGCTGTGGGTTACTATGAGTGGCCGGCACTCAACTGCTACAACAGGGTTTTAGTACTTCTACTCCTCCAAACGAACATAAAACTTAAAATAATGTCTGCATTTTGGATGTTAGGTTGGGCCCCTAAATTTCCCTCACGCTGACCGGGGTTCTTTGCTTTCTTTTTCACTTTTTTCAGTCCCTCACAATTTCACCGCATCATCTGCGCAGAAGTGAGAGTCTTGTTTTTGTCCCGTTGCTGTTGGGTATCATTACTTGATACCCAACTGAAAGTCAAACCGAGACTGAATCTTTAAATATTTGGACCCAGAAATAGAAAGAAAGTATTGCTCCCGTAGAGCAATAACAAACACTTATTTGTCTTGTCTCATACCCAGCATTGTGTTAAACTGTTGGCGTGGATGGGAAAAAACAGCAAAGAGTAAGAAAAATAAAGAGGTGATCCATTTCGCAGGAGCAGAAGAAAAAAGACAGATAATGAGATAAATGGGGTGTATGGGGGGGTAACGTGTTGCGGGTAACTCGACAACCAAATGAGTGAACTTGTGAGCAGGGAGCAAAAGCAAACAGTGGCGCTGTCCTTACATCCCAAATAAAATAGCTATTTTTGCAGATATATTTATTGCACATCGCTGCCGAAGTTGCATACAACCAGGTCTTAAGTGTGAATTATGCCTCTAGTCTCTGTATTGAATACAAGGGCTCCTATGGTTTACGTTGGAATGAGTCACAGCGCGCGTATTTTAAGCGCCTCCAGAGCGGCATGTAATTGCATACAAGGCAAGTTTTGTGATGACAGTGCTACTAAATCATTTCTCCGCTGAACACTGCCCTCTCCTAACAATGGGAACAGTCTATAAAAAAAGGAGCATTAATTTTATAGTGCAGTAGGATAAAGAAAAGATATGGAAAACCCAGCGTTTCGTTTGGAGCACTTATGGTATTGGGAACCATATAAAAATGTCAAGGATGTGAGGATCTATTTACAGCAATTACGTAGTAAGTTGATCAGGCAGAGTCGGTATTCCGCAAATTCATCAGGCATATATTTCGAAAGAAAAGTTGACCATATACGTATCCATTAATAAACATAACTGATTCATGTCAGCTTGAATTTGGTGCAAAGATTCCCAGTAATTTTGGTAGGGTTAAAAATAGCATATAATAACGAACCATTAAATGATCGTAGACGCGTTACTATGGCCCACCTTAAACTACGATGAAAACATGTACCTGCGCCGCAACTCCGCCCTTTCTTTGCCAGACTCCAGTTTCTACCAGTCCTGCATTTTAACTAATAAAATACTTGCAAAACAGAGGAAGCCAATCAGGCACCCCTGACGCACAAAGAGGCATAGCACGTCGTTCCATTAAATCAAACTCCTAGCAAAGGCGCGCATGTGGCTACAAATTCGCTTCATGGGCGCCGTAGCGCATCAGTCAAGGAGGAACGAAGACCTCCGAAAGAACTCGAAACAAGCACATGTCAGTGAGTTGATGTCAGAGGAAAGCATCTGAACTACGTAGACCGGGGGTTCGTCTGGATTAGGAAACAACGCAAATCTGCTATTTAAACTTTAACAAAAGGGAAATTGCTGCCTACCACTACACATTATTCGGATTAAAGTAGCCGATGTGTTGTACCAGTTGCAAGAAAGCCTGTCAGTGATCTGAAACGCTTTTTTTCCATAAATAGAACAGCGAAGTTATAATTAAATTTTATAAATCGTAGTATTAACTGATAGTGATGAGTACAAAGACGGACTATTTTTAACATATACACGCACGTAAAGAAATTCTAAACAAGAACAAGAGAATGGTAGAAAAGTACGGTTCATATCATTAACATCACGCGCTTTCAGAGTGGATTTTACTGTGTGCTGCTCGTCAAGTGGAAATACTAGGGTAGCATCTTGTATTGCCTCCGACCATCTCACCGCTCCAGTGAAGACAGCACAACCCTGCTATGATGACAGAAAACAACGAAAAGGAGAATGAGCCGCAAAATCGGGACCTCCAGCGCGCGCCGAGCACAGTCTCCATACAACACGTATCTAAGGTAATGACTCACTCTTTCTCCGGTCGCGTCTCAACCCGCCAGTGGCAGTTGGACATCTGAACCATGACTGCGCTAACACCAAACATTTACACCAAATTTAGCACCAAATCTTGGAGCTGGAAATATTTAACAAAGAAATGTGTTTCATGTCGGAATATCAAGCAAACTCCAAATCGTTACGAACCAGACCGTGTAAAATTCTTACAAAATTATATTATAAGCAACATTCATAAGGCATATATACAAAGACTTTACTTTAAATACAGGATATCGCATGGTCAAAAAAATGTATATTAATTTAATGAAAATTAAATCACGAAAGTCTCAGCAAAACTTTTGGGAAATTAATTTAAGTATGTTTCTGTTGGAAAAGGGTGTTAAATATTGCTGCATCCAGCAGCTACAGATTTACTTTTCTCCATTGTATTGTTTCTTCGTTGAAGTTAAAATGCCGTAGACATGTCTACTTTTGCAAAGCTTTGCAAAGGGAATGCGCAATGTCTGCGGAGAATGGTCAAGCGCATTGTTCTGTTAACCAAGTTCTCCCAAGCGACAGCGGTAGAATCCTATCACAAATAAGGCAGAGCATGGCGCTGCGACCGCTGCTGTCACTTGCGAGAAAAAAAGGTGAGGCACATTTCCATAACATAGAGGGACTAATGGATATCGTTATGTTTTCCTCGCAACGCTTCTAGAAACTTTTCCCCCTTCCATATATATATTTGTTTTATGAGCGAACAAGCTCTATATATGATGAGATAAATTAATTTCTGTCCTTCATTAATATTAACAGACTACCAATCAACAGCGTAAACGAGTTCAATCGAGGAGAGGGAAGGGCAGACCTTTCTTGTTAATTTGTTGTTCTGGTGCGCCGTGTAATAGGTAAAAACTCGAATGCAGTATTGTCAGAATTCTGCGATAACATTGCTAATATTAATGTCTCAATTGTTTAACGTGGAATTTTTGTCTAAGCTAAACGCAAGGTTTTACAGAAATATTTAGTTGATTCGACATGAGTCACTACTGTTTTTATTAATTTTATTTTGTTTTCTGCTCTCATACACTGTTCGATTTTTGTGTTTCAGAATTAACGTGAGCGAACAGGTGATAAAAAATAATAGACCACTTTCTACCACTTTCGGCGATTGAAATGTTCCCCCTACGGCTTTTTTTGCTTTGGCAGAAACTGAAAAGTCTACGTAACTTAATGAGAATATTTAGTCGCCCATTACAGCCAAACCGAGGAGAGTCATTGTCGTTATAAACCATGCGTATTTAATACCGTTCAGAATTAATTTGAGCTTTGAGTAAAAACACAAGAGGCATTTAGTCACAATGAGTAGGACTGAATATGCATAGGCCCTGAATGACACATTTTAAATTGATAGAAGGCAGAAAATAAACGTATTATGACTTTGGCCGTCCCGCAATTCTATGTTTTATCAGGTAGATTAGTTATAAAACACAATACCAGAATGTAAAGTTCAGTTCTTTTTATTTGCTTTATATTTACGATTTTGTCACTTGGATTGTTAAGTAAACATATCGCTGTCACTTGTCCTCAACATTTTATAAAATATTGGCCACCAGGGGACTCTTGTATTCTTTCAGCTAGTTCAAAGGTTGAAACCGAAGAGCTTCACTTATTGATTTTCTAAACGCATTGTTCAAGCTTCTATTGTTCAAGCACCGTAATTGTCGGGATATATTTGAGCACCCAGTAACACCCTTCTGCTTGTGTTTAAGCAGCTGCACCCTTTTGTATAGTTTGTTCGGAACACAGTTCCCAGGCCGTTGCAGCAGCCTACATACCAGGGTGCCATGCTCAGGGTACCAACACAACGGTCCTTGTCCGACCCCTCACCCATAGCACTGATTCTCAAAGCCTGTTTTATTATGGCCGCACCACGATTATTTTATAACAACGATTAAAGTCTAATGCACACTTATCAGTTGTTACTTTCCCATGCATTTCTACAGCCAATAGAGTGCGTATGTTGAATATTTCTAACTTTACAAAAAATATATATATAATTGTGGTGCTATGGGGGCAGAAAATCTGTCTCGCTGCTGCATTTGGGAACCACTAGACTCCACTGGAATACTGAGGTGGAGAATGCTGGCGGGTTCTGAGATTCATCTACACGTTCATGCACAGATAACCAACAGGGATAAAGCCTGTAGAATCACCACCTCTAAATCAGGTCAGAAAAAGCTGCCTGCAGCAACTACTTTTAAGGTTAACAGTCAAGAGCATCATTCATCAAAAGCACTTGATGTTCAAACTGTGTCCCATTTATACTGTGAAACCACTGTGTGGACGCCGTTTTACACATTTTGCTTTTCCTTGGGTGGCGAGGTTGTTCTTCTGAACCAGGTCGGTTTTATGGTGAGAAGAGGTGCTCCACTCTTAAATCCGCCCTAAAATGTTAGACAATAGCTTTTTGCCTTCGCATGATTAAATCCATTAAAAATACATTTTGCATGGTAATGGAAACGTCTCTATTGGGAAAGTGAGCCAAATGAGACAGGGCCACTAGAGGGGATTGCATCCACTCTGCACGTCTTTGTATGCCTTTTGTGTCATAGTAAGCAGAATGCTCCTGTGAGTTTGTTCTGTCTAAAGGCAAACTGTTCCAGGATTTTTTCTTTAATCCACACACAGAGACTACTCAAAATCTGACAATACTTTTTTTTTTTTAATGTACTCTAGCTTTTTCTTCAATTTGTCACCCTAATTAAATTTTTTACTTCTTGGTTGACTTGGCATTTAAAAGCATGGAGCCCTATTAACATAAGTTCAGAAAGCATAACGAAATTCAGCTTGAGAAGTCAATTTAAAAACTATCAAAGTCCTTTTGGAGTAGAAGCACATTACTACCTAATAGCACATATTTATGTTTTATTGCATGTTATTGTGATTGATCAAGGATTGAGTTAGGAATTGGGCAGCCGGAGGGGCAGTGAAAGCAGACAGTTTCAGTTTAAGTCCCAGGAGTGAACCCTGCTGTTGTGCCGCTCATCGGGGTAGTTACCTAGCAGTGCTTCAGTGAACATTTCCAGACTTAGAAATAGTGGAGGAAGGGTGTAAAACCATAGAACAGCAACACCTGGTAAGTAGTACTGTAGTAGGAATTTCCAGGATACTGAAGGCCAGGTCTGAGGAACATTAAAATTGGTATTTCTTATTAGTAAAGTAGTTTGCCTGTAACTGGTGTGGAGATAGAGGTTCAATACAAGGAAAATGAGCTCCAGCAGGCACATGAAAGATTGTCCTTCCAACGAATACCACAGCTGACTTGTTTGGTGCCCCTTCCTTCGTAAGCTGCCTTGGGTCAATTCTATAAAGGCATGGTAACCTCAATCGCCTAATATGCTTTGTCTATGAGTTTTTAGTTGAGGAGTTCTAACCAGAATCGCCTGTGGTGGTCAGCATTTTAGCTGGCTGAGTCTTCAGACCACAGAGTTGGGGCATTGCGATTTAATGTTTCTGATCAGTAATTTCTAAAGGCGTATGGTCAACCAAAGCGTTGGTTGTCACTGTTGGTCATAGGCGCCTTCACGTTGCCGTGGTTTAGTCCCATCTCTTGATGTGCGCTTGGTGCAAGCTGCGGACGGGGGCTGGAAGGTTTGGTGGGAAGCCAAGGTTTCTCCCCCATCAGGTTAGCTGAGGACACCCATAGCTTTCTTTGCAATTTACATTTAAGAAAGAAACTGCGTGAGGTAGGAAGAAAGACTGAAGGGAGCTTTAGTATGTGTGGAAACTGAGGGAGGGAAAAAATTCAAAGCTTTTGAAGATGGACAACAAAATGCCTATTCTAGAGACGAAGAGCTGAATCAATAGAACAGCACAATATACATCTATATGGCCACTCTTTAGCCCATAATCCTAGTTTTTTGGTTCAACTGTTCAGGCTCATATAAATTGTGGGTAGATGGGCAGTTTTGAGCTGTTTTTTCCTCAGAGGTGAGGACCCTGTGGCACTGCACTACTGGTTCCCCTAATTCCCACGTGTCTTTCCAAACTTCTCATATACATGTAGATAAGAACTGGAGCAGTAGGTATGCTGTATGCCTGCCAGTTTCACAGATAGCTACAAGGAGGGCTTTAAAAGATTCACTTGCTCTGTGTGTGTGTGTGTGTGTGTGTGTGTGTGTGTTTGTGTGTGTGTGTGTGTGTGTGTTTAAAGAACCAGAGAATGAAAGTAACAAAGTCTCTGAAGATGAGACATCAACATAAAAAAATTATATATGGGGGGGAACGTGCTTACTAATGGGCTGAAATTGCTTTCCAACTGACTCGGTAATGAACAAACCTTCTGGATGTAAAGAAAAAAATAAAGAAAATTATTTAAGATTTTACAGCTGGAAATGGAAAAAAAATTGTATTATTCAAGCCAAATGCTTTCATTTAGGCCAAACTTACCAAATGCTTTCATTCAAAGCAATTACATGGCTTACACTTTCATACATTTCTCCAGCTGGACATGTTTTGATTAAATTTCAGAATTGCTCTTGGCTGTGCCCACAGGCTGGCCTGGACCAGCAAGCAGCCCTCGGGACATGCCCACTGCCAGGGCCTAATTGACACACCTGAGTTGTTTGTGTAAGGAGACCATGCTTATTTGCTTACCTTAAAGATGATGAAACGAGGCAGCAGTGCTGACTGGTAGGAGGATTTGAGCTTTTCCGCATGCTGAGACTGAGTGAGCGAGAGAGAACCTGCACTTATTAATCCTTTCTTTCACGTTTTTCACAAGGCTGTGGAGTCTTTTCATAAAATAAGTGTTATTTGGTGTTTTTTGTTTCCCCCCCTTTTTTTCATAAAAATGAGACATTAAAGCCATAAATTGCCGATCCAGCTGCACGTGTCTGCATGTGACTGGGATGACTCGTGCCACATACATTTATTATATTTTTTATTGTCCATAAAACCGTTTATGGAAGACGCTTATCTTTATTTTTTCTACAGCTGACAAGCAAGCATTACAGAGGCCAGACTTTCTTCCATGGTGCGTGCGTGCGTGCTTGCGTGTGCGGGTGTGTGTGTGCGCGTGTGTGTAACAGGACAATCTCCCTGAACCTAAACCTAGAGTGTTTTCACACAACACTGGATGACACTGACTGCTCTGAATCTTGACATTTAACATCCCCCCCAATTGTCTACTAACTTGCCTGTTTCACGGCCTGTGTCTCAGGAGACACACTCACCTTGAACAAGTGGGCTATTCACACGCTTTAAAAAACTGACACACATCGTCTGTCTATGCGTCTATCCCTCCTCTGCTGTGACTTATAGATTCAGGGAGAATAACTGACTGCCTTCCGACTCATCATTATATAAAACCACCATTATGCCTTTCAGTAGTCTCAAGGTTCTCTCATGTTTTCAAATACTGTTAGTAATTGCAGTTTCATCAACGACTTGTTGAGATGGGTGTCCTCACGTGGGTGGGGAGGGGTTGCTGTACGTACACCGGATGTAAGCATGGGCACATACGGGGTCCTTCTGAGCCTGTCAGGGGCCCGATTAGCTCAGAGCTGACCTTTTCATCCTGCACTCTCTGTCAGCACATTTCAGACTGAGCCTCCCAACCAAAGCCCTGTGTGTGTTTGTGTGTGTGCGTTTCAGGGCAGTTAGAGCATACTGGTTTATCATGAGCTGTCTGTGAGACCTCTGCATTTCCCATGATCGGGTTCGAGTGAGGGGGTGGGGGGGTGCGGTCAATCCAACACTCTGGAGGTGCAGGAGATTGGTGTTGCGTTAACAAAAGAGGGAGGGGGTGAGTATGGACCGTATGAAAGTTTTAGGCAAGCTCTGAGTCATAAAGGCTCGAGCGCTTTGAGAACATGCCGTTTCGGAGAGCATAAGGGACTCTTCGTTTTAGCACCTATGACAGGCTGGGTGTGCGTTTCTCTGGTATTGCAAATAGCTTGCAGATATATCAGTGCTGATCTTCTGTATGGCCACAAGGCAGAGAGATCTGTTCCCAATGTGCTCAACATGAGAACTAGTGCATGAATGACAATAGTGCGTCCGACTGGAGGAGGAAGATTATGGCGGGAGTGATAGAGGGTGTGGGGAATACAGAGATGGAGAAAGACTCTGAGGCGGAGAGCCTTTGGGCATTGTGATTGCACTTCACTCACCTCCATGACCTTTAGGAGTCTTGCTGTTGTGAGACTCAGAGCTCAGTCCATCTCCAAGCAGAGAGCAGAAGAGCAACGGAATTGGGCGAGGTGGGTGTGTGTGCCCGTGTGACGGCTGGGATGTGTATTTGTTAGTCATCTATATTCAAGCAGATGACACATGCCTGTGCAAACACTGTACGTGAGGTGGCCCTTTACTTTCCTGGTCTGATTGTGCAGCTGCAGCTATGAATACGCCTTGTGGTCGTGCTGTGGGAATGTGTTACCATAAGAAGCCTGATCTGTAATTTAAGAAAGCCATTAATAAATCGTATGAATTCTCCCTTGATATTCTACTGCTAAGTAAGTATAATCCTACCCCAGCCATGTTGTTTTGGCTGAAACGCCAAACGTCTTTAAATACTAATCGATGCCCAGTACATTTGCAGCCATTATTTTTTATCCATCTGCTAAAGACCATCTTCCCTTTACCCACAGTGCCATGCCATTTTTAGTCATGGGATCTTCTGTAGAGGACTGAATTTCTGTGTGGTTCCTCAGTGGAGGACCGATTCTCTTTGGGGTTCCTCAGTGGAGGACTGATTTTCTGTGGGTTTCCTCAGTGGAGGACCGATTCTCTGTGGGGTTCCTCAGTGGAGGACCGATTCTTTGTGGGGTTCCTCAGTGGATGACTGATTTTCTGTGGGGCTCCTCAGTGGAGGACCGATTCTCTTTGGGGTTCCTCAGTGGAGGACTGATTTTCTGTGGGTTTCCTCAGTGGAGGACCGATTCTCTGTGGGGTTCCTCAGTGGAGGACCGATTCTCTGTGGGGTTCCTCAGTGGATGACTGATTTTCTGTGGGGCTCCTCAGTGAAGAACCGATTCCCTGTGGGGTTCCTCAGTGGAGGACTGATTTTCTGTGGAGTTTCTCAGTGGAGGACCAATTCTCTGTGGGGCTCCTCAGTGGAGAACCGATTATCTGTGCCGGGCTCGACTGACGCCAGGGCTCCAGGGGAGGCGTGAAGTTCAGGCAGGCGGCACAGCCGGTGAAGGAACAGCGCACCTCTCCTAATCTGCTGCTGGTTCTTCATCTTCTTCCACACCTGCTGTCGTCAGCTACCCTCGTCTTTAGCAACAAAGGGTGGCAGTGGGAACATGCCATCAGGGAAGGGTTCTCCGTGCCATCAGGGAAGTTAACGTTAACGCATCTCATTGGTCATGCTTTCCCACTGATGACTAATTGGATCTGTCCTGCTTACAGCATGTTCCGGTCACACGAACGTCTGCCCCGTGTTATTTCCTCTGATGCTCTGTAACAATGCACCAACTTACCTGATGAGTGAACATGACCAAAAACAAGGTCATCACAAGGTCTCTGACCCTTCATCTCTTAATCCCTGTGTGGGAATGGGTATGTCGTCAGTCACTTCCCACGTCAGCACGATGGAACAAGAAAGCAGTCATTGATTCCTTGATAACTGAAATATGGCTTAATTAGACACAGAACAGTCAGGAGATACAGTGACATTAGCAGTTGTTTACTCTGTGACATAAACAAAAAAAACAAAAATAATAGCATTGTATAAATGAATGTAATAGATGCTATTTAAAATGAAAACATCATTACTCAATACTTGAAGGTACAGGCCCACCGTATGCAATTGGAGACATTGATAATAAAATTTATGATCAATCGAGAAAATTAGGTTTACGCTGCCACTGGATACCTCAAATGTCGTGATGACATCAGCAGACGATGACAATAGTAAACAGCAAAAACAAAATAGAGTCACAACGAGTAACTTTTACATTTAACAGTAACTGACAGCTGAGCCAGTAGATTGTATTAGCTGGCTCAGAAATGTTTAAAAACCCTCTACCTAGTGAGCCCAGTAAGCCGAAACAATCCGAAATCTGGCTTGGCAGAGAGCTGCATAATAACAGTTCTAGCAGTTGTATCGGTTAGAAATGTGGAGAGATTGAAAAATACATAATTAATTAATTAGCGGGCATTGACACATTTGCAAAAAAATGTGTGACTTATTTCACTTGTGAAATTAGATTCCTGCAGAATTCCATGCTCCGATGAATCCGAGCTGAACTGCATGTCATTTAGAAAACCTTTTCTTCCCTTATACAACCACATAGAAAAGCAAGGATGGTAAAACAATCCATTAGCTTTGTTCATTACAGAATGAATTACTAGGGCATTTAAAAGCTTGCGCGACACTCCCTCTAAGTGAGGGGACATTAATATAACTGAACTGTTGCTCCACCCCTTGAGCTGAACCGCGGACGCGTGGCGTGCACGCGTGATGAGGGCGGGCTTATCTGCACGTGCAAAGAGAGCTCGGTCGACGACCACAGTCTCGCAGGTGCAACTACTGCGTCCCCTGGTTAAGAACATCCACAGGACAGAAGAGAAGGCGCAAATAGAAGCTAGTCTTCTCCAGCGATTGGAAAAAAGCTCTCCAAAATGACTGTGTTGCCTGTCACTTTCATTTTGCTTGCCGTACCCTCATCCATTTAAAACAACCTTAATGTTGCAACCATCCTATTAAAGATGAGGATGCTGTGACACAGTTTATGCTAGAATCTAGAAGGAGGGAGGGGGCTGGTTTTTTGCAAGCTTTAAAGTTTAAAGCATTCAAATAACCATAAAACAGGCTTTTGCGTATGAGCAAAGGATGTCCCAGAAACTATGGAAATGCAGTCCAGTGGCAAAGTCTGATTGGCTAAGGAAAAGGTCTATTTACACTGTGATTTCTGTACGCATGCTCAGATCACATACACTGAGCAGTTGTCTTGGAAACTAATTTGTATTATTATAACGGCAGCGTTTTCCATGTCAGTTTCCTAGACAACAGCGCAGTGTGCGATTTGCACATGGCAAGCATGCAGAATGAGTAAAATTGCTAAAATTGCCATTTCTGAATAACAATGACCTTGACATGGTGCAATTATATGCAAAGGTTATTGAATTTACAATTCCAAGCTTTCACTGGCCAATTGAAAAGTGAAAATTACCCACAATTTCCCCCATTAGGTTTTTTTGTTTTTTAAAGCTTTTTTTTAAAACTTTGCCTCAGATGCCTTTATATGAAATACTTATGAACTGTTGTTCCCTCTGCTATACAAAAATCTACCACTTTATATGCTACGCAAATGTCGTGTTTTTTGTTGACCATGGTATTCTTCTACTGTCTGTCCTTAATCTTAATCCGTGATGCGGTCTGTTTCTGTCCATTTCGCATCATTGCCCCTGCAGCTGCAGCGTCTGAAGCGGTCGCTGTCCTTCAAGACCATCATGCGCAGCAAGAGTGTGGAGAACTTCTTCCAGAGGTCCAACAGCGACGCCCGCCTCCCCCCCGACTACCTCGCCGACCCGGGGCCCCCCTCCCCGCCCTTCCTGCCGGGTTCCCCGCTCACCAGCGACGGCTCCCCTTCGCTCTCTCCCTCCCTCAGCCCCAACCTCTCCCTCTCCTCCCAGTCG
This sequence comes from Hiodon alosoides, assembly GCA_025775065.1. Lineage (NCBI taxonomy): Eukaryota > Metazoa > Chordata > Actinopteri > Hiodontiformes > Hiodontidae > Hiodon > Hiodon alosoides. Next base: position 27,163 of record JAOYSI010029709.1, read on the forward strand.
CCCTCCCTGAGCCCCTCCCCCTCGATGTCCGCCAAGCCCCAAGCTCAGCCCCGCCCACTGATGGTGCACAGCTTCCAGGAGCACGTGTTCCGCCGGCCCACCTACTGTCAGCTCTGCAAGCACATGATTGTGGGTAGGTCCAACCGTTGCCCTCAACCGCCACGCTAAACCTTCAGGAAGTGCACCAGCTCTCGAAGGGCAGTTAATAACGCTAATAAACATTAATGGTGGGGAAGCGTATCGAAGCCGCATCATTTGTTTTCATGATGTGATGGAGGAAACGAGCGCATGCATGCTTGTATTTGTCGGCGGTCATGTGCGCACGGTTCCCGGTTTTTTAATCTCCTTCCGTCAACATGACTGATGGCCAGTGCTCCGGCCCCTTTCTGGGTTTCCATTCCCCTCAAGTTTCTACTCCTTCCTCCGGTTCTTTTGGGTCTGCTGCATCTGTTGTTCAGCTTCATTACTTGCACCTTACATCTGAACATATTAAATTTTTTCCCCTTTCCCTGCACTCTTTCTCTCTCACTGTCCTCATCCTCTTCATTCGGCTTCAAAAGCTGGGTGACCACTCTGTTTTATCATAAATGGCCATTTGTCACTGGGCATTTCTATTGCTCATCATTCGCTCTCCATTATCTTCGACGTACTTTCAAAGGCTGCGGTCCTTTGAAGCCGATGCTAAGGTGAAGGCTACTCCAGTCAGAACCGGATCAAACTGAAACTGAAGCAGTGTGTCTGCTCTGATTTTGACGTACTTCTGTATGTGTAAAGACTTGATCCTGCGGCTGATCTACAAAGGTGCGGAGTGCTGTTGCCCAATGCAACCAATCAGTTAACTGGTTAACAGCCCCACCTCCCACCACCACCTATCTAGCTCTCTCAGTTCTGTGTTCTGTCAGTGTTCTCATTAGGATTGTCTATCTCTCCCTCTCTCTGTCTCTCCAGGAAATTCTAAACAGGGCCTGCGTTGCAAAGCCTGCAAGTTGGGAGCCCACCTGTGGTGCTCCTCTGAGCTATCCCAGCAGCCTTGCAACGGCAAGGTGAGTCCAGCCAAAGAACTAGGGCTAGGGGCGTGACGGTGGTGGGGTGGGCGTCCATGGGAAGAACCTACTGGTACAGTTGACTGGGAGTGCTGCAGATACCAGCTCAGCTGTCCATGCGCTGATAGGGCCATGTGTACTGGACTTTACCTATCCATTAATAGCATGGCCTTAGGGGGATTTTTTTTGTTAGCCATATTTGTGTCCGTGTGTTGTTTCTACACTCTGATGTTAAGTCTGGGGGGGTGATATCGGCGGTCATTAGAATCAATTCTTACTGAAGGGAACTAGCAAAAGGCATCTCCATTCCTTAAACATCAGCTGATGCCTGTCGTCCTCCCTCTAGAAGCGACGTGCGGGCAGCATTCCCTCCGTTACTAAACCAAAGCTGTTCACAGTTTCCAACACAAAGTGCACGTGCCTGTGTGGTTCGACCTCCTTCAATGACTGAGCCACAAGACCTCCGGAGACAAGAGAGTGAATTGAAGGGATGAAAAAGGAGCTGAGATGGAGTGAAAAGGGACAGATTATCGCCGAGAAGCTGGCGTGTAGGAGAAAGGACCAATGAGACAGGACATGCTGAGTCAATAAGGCCCTTTTATGTCACCCTCACCTCCCCACAGCTCAGATCTCTCCTCCCAGGCCAGCAGCGCTCCCCGCGGGTTACACTGCGCTGATTAATTCAGTGTGTGTTAACCCACCTGCCCTCCGAGACAGTAGGCCGCAAGGTCTCGGACGGCCGCGCGGCAGTCCTCGATTTCTGCCACGTACGGCTGTAATGTTGATGGAACGCGGAACGGCACTAACTGACTGTGACCGCCGCTCTCCGAGCAGCTTTGGCCGAAGTGGCTGAGCGCCTCCAATCATGGTGCGGAGGGAGATGGAATGACTCTCTCTGGGTTTTCCGGGGTCAGTAAAGTCTGCGTAAAGTCACAGTTCCCCATGAGACGCAACCCAGCATCTGGCTTGACTTATTGAGCTAATTTACCTGGGTGTTACCCGCTTCTTTCTACTTTTCTTTTTCTACTATGTGTCTTCAAATGCAGACGAGGTCAAAACAATCCTAGGGAGACAATCAAGATCGAAATGGCTGCAATAACTTGTACAATGCCAGGCACCCAGCTTACAGCTTAAAGCTGAGATCGCAAGTGGAAAGCTTTTTATTTATGGATTGTCATAACTACTGGCTAGATTCTGTCTCTCCGGTGATGGTATGCATTTTGCAGGGCCCTTGAGCCTGTTTATTAGAAGGAGGATGTGGACAGGCATGCCTGGGGGCACTCATGTGTTAGTTGAACAAAGGGATAGAAGCAGGAAGTGCCTTCCAGGACAGCTGATTGGATCTCATTGGCCCAGTCCTGCGCGGTCCTTTTAGAGTTAAAGCTAAAAAAAACCCTTATTAAACACGTGTTCATGCGTATTGAAACCGTGTCGGTCCATGTTACTTTTATGCCTACAATAAGTTGGATTCACATTGACTCCCACCTATAAGGATAACAATAAGAGTAACGTTTTATACATGCACTGGAAACGCAGTACATTGAGTACCCTGAAATGAACATCGCGTGGACCAAGCTTGGCAGAGGCAAGTGATGCAGCACCAATCAGTGTTCTGATACCCAGTCTGGCCCTACACTTTTTAATGTTGGGAGGTCCCTGTGTTGTATCAGCAAGCCACATTACTGAGACAACGCAGAGGAGGGCCATGCCACTTTATTTTATTTTCACCAACTGGTCACTGCCCATCGTTAAAGGCACAAAAATAGATTTTTTCTCTTTTTCTTCCTTCTCAATTCCCCCTCCCACCCTTACCCCCCTTTCTGTCTTTCACTCTGTGTCAGTCTGGGGCTTTCAAGCGGAACTTCAGCTCCCCGATGCTCGTTAACGAACAGCTAGGCGTGGTCAAGGAGGCCCCCGTCACTCGAGGTGAGCGCGTCTTCAAAGCGAGTCCTTCTCCCGTGCCCTCCCTCCCCCTTCATCCTCCTTCCACGTCACATCTTTTACCTCCCGGGCAAAGACAATAACCCCAGCGTCCTGCCGATCCATAATTCATGCCACCGCCGTTAGATGTCCTTAGTCACCACCGATTCTTCTCCCCTGAGTGCAATGCTGAAGTTCTTCCATTATAAAGCAGCATTTACAACCGGGGGCCAGCTTTGGTATGGAGCCTCTGTCCCTACGGTGCGTGCTGTCTTTCCAACCCCAGATTCAGCATGCATTTCCTTTCCTGGCAGAGTGCCACCCTTTTCTCAGTCACTCTCTCCCCTGGTGTGTCAGTCTGAACATGCCCCCCACTCCCCCCCCACCGACAACTGACGCGAGCACTCTCTCCCTCGGCAGAGTCGGGCAAGGCGCGGGTGGACCCGGTGTACGAGACCCTGCGCTACGGGACATCCTTGGCCCAGATGAGCCGCTCCAGTTTCGGCAGCATGTCGGAGTCGCCCACCCGCAGCCTGGTACGTGGAGCTCGCCCGCGGAATGGGGGAGAGGAGTGCCTCTGGCTGTCCAGTCAGTCGGCTTTGTAAAAAAACTAAGGATGCACCTAATCCTGGGTTTTTAGATCATTTTGTTTGGGATTTGCCCGAATGCTTTGGTACTTCAGAAAAAGTAAAGCGATTCTAGTAAAAAAAAATTATAGTAAAGGCAGTGAAACAATGCACAGTTTCTCCTTTAATGAAGCACTGTTTAAAGGGGTAAAAGTGAATTATGTGCAATGCACTACATGCCTCCTTCTGACTCCAGCTCTGTGACACTTACAGGATGAGGGAGAGGAGGCCGGGGAGGAGAGCCAGCGCCCCCCAGAGGAAGAGGAGGATGAGGAAGAGGGCTGCGTGGAGATGGCAGGTAAAATCCAGCAACATAGTCCCCTTGCCTTTCTCCTGCCAACTTATGCACACAACGGATCCTGTAGAGGGGGCCTTACAGAGCCAGTCATACCTGGGGTGGCAGAAAGTGGCAGATTATCGGGATAGTGGCACTTACTGAAATACATTCCTAATAATGACTTTTGCATTGATGAGGAATTAAATCTTTGGTGCGGTTTGTAGTACCTATGCGTTTGCATGGAAGTGTGCGTGTGTTTGTATAGAGTGTGTGAGTTGCTGCTTGCTGGAAAGTTGCATCAGCATGCGTTTAGACATAGGGGGGCTTAGCCTGACCTTGTCGTTGTCCTTCTCAGTTTAGTGACAAAGGCTTTGTTCCCTCTTTCAAGTTCCCATTAAAAATGTATGAAATGCATATCAATGTATTGAATGCCTAAAAGAACGTCTCTCTCTCTCTCTCTCTCTCTCTCTCTCTCTCTCTCTCTCTCTCTCTCTCTCTCTCTCTCTCTCTCTCTCTC
>JAOYSI010029720.1:9211-31474 GCA_025775065.1 Hiodon alosoides
GTGGTTATGTAAACGGTTGTGGATACAGGTCCTATGTTCGAACCTTGTGGTTATGTAAACGGTTGTGGATACAGGTCCTATGTTCGAACCTTGTGGTTCTGTAAACGGTTGTGGATACAGTTCCTATGTTCGAACCTTGTGGTTATGTAAACGGTTGTGGATACAGGTCCTATGTTCGAACCTTGTGGTTATGTAAACGGTTGTGGATACAGGTCTTATGTTCGACCCTTGTGGTTATGTAAACGGTTGTGGAAACAGGTCCAACTTTGTAAGTAGCACAGCTGTACGGCATACCACATGTTGCATGTCATGCTGCTTCAAACTAGAAAGTTCTTCTTTCCAGACAATACCTCTCCTCAACTGTTCAGGAGTTGGGGAGTGGTCAACTATTGGATTGAACAATGGCAGATAAATATTTGCTGTGTGACCATAATTCAGAGACATGATTTGTAAGGATCTGGATCAAGGAGACACTGTATCTTATGTATAACACACTTCCTCTAACAATGTATTCTGAGCTATTAGGTAATCCAAGTTCTTCCATCCATCCTATCTGCTGGATTGCCTCGCAGCCCATTGCCCATCGCAAACCGTTTCACTAAATTTACCCAGCAGTTTTCACTTGATTGAGTTTGCACAGCCGTCTGGGTAATTACAGTGTCACCAGCAATCCTCTTCTGTCTAAATGCATGATTCTGAAGTGTTCAGATTATTGTTAAGTGCTGACTTTGTCCATTTCAGATTTTTTTGCGCAAAACTGGTTTGGGGGGGTACGATTGGGTCTTTGTTTGGTAAATACAGGATTTATCTAGGAGGAACACAGAACTGTGGGAAAAAGAACTCATCTGGGTGGGGTGTTGGTCCAGCTGCTTTGAAAGAATCTACGGTGAACTTTAGTCCGCTAAACTGATGCAGATACCGTGTTCATTTAAAAGGACATAGACGTTGCAATTCAATCCCACAAATAGTGGTTAATAGTGGTTACATTTGACTTTGCGGTGACAGGCCCAAGGTCATCATCAGTCAGCTCTGTTGCTCTGTGTATGCTTAGTCTGCTAGTTTTTATCCTGTTTATAATGGGCCATTACCCAAATAAGGTATCTTATTAATTCACTGAAAGGTTTTGAATAACAGTTAATTTGTTCGAATGTAGTTTAATATTTCTTTTAATAGTTATGAAAAAAGAGATTTCTTTACAGCATGCTGGTTCATTCCTCTTGGGATGCTGGTTCATTATATATTTTGTCAGAAAAGGAGTGACATGCTGCTAGGCACAGGTTGTTACGATGTGACTTGGCACCCCTTGGTTCTCGTGTCCTGTTGGAGAATGGGACACAGCGGCGCAGTGGTCCTAGGAGATGAGGGGAAATGCCAGGGGCCTGTGGGTCTTTTCTGGCTGTCTTGCATTTAAATTGGCTCTGGTTTCTGAATTTGAAATGATGTCCGCCACATTGTTTCGTTAGTGTTCGCACTAGTGCGGCTCTAATTTGTGGAGCTCTGGCAGGCTGCTGATTGTCATCTGTCAGTGGCGAGCGAGAGGCCGAGAGAAACGGACTGGCTGCTTCGCACCTTTCTAAAAGCGTAGCTACCACAGGAGCAGAAAGTAATTTTCCTGCATGAAAAGGAATGGCCCACTTGGAATCATTGTTGTTTTATAATATGTTGAATTAAATATGAATTTTTCATGGTTTATCAGTTTTTTTTAGGATGTCCCATTTTCTTTGCTATACACTTCACCCACTGCTCATCTCCTAAAAGTCTTAAGTGGTTCTGAATTGAGGGGCTTCACAATTGCAGCGGAATGAATGTTTTCACCTAATCCTGCTCTGTTGTCATGGAAATGTGCCTTTCAGATGGGCCCTTGCAAAAGTATTGCGTGAAAGATTAATTTTGAGGGGGCTGGATTTTCGTAATAATCCCCCCCACACAAATAAAATCGGTCACCTCAATGCTTTGAGGTAAATGCTAAATTTGGTTTGCCTGTGAAATGCTGAAATGCCCAGGCCCTTATTAAAGCATAGGCATGAATCTATTTATAACTAATTTATCTTGGTGGACATATATCTCTACACAATACTCTCATCAGAGGGGGGTGACACTAAAGATATTGCCTGCCTATGTTGAACACTTACCTGATTGTAGAAGCCACAGTCAGCTGCTGTGTCTGTTGGCAAGTCCTCCCCAGCTTATTGAATTTTTTGTAAAATGATAGCATGTTTTTCAGACATCTCTCAGTTCAGATGCCACGACCCACAGTGCTGTGCTCTTTCACAACGCCATCTGTTCATGTGTCTGCAGCTGGATAATACAGACCATGTATCCGATCAAACATACACAAACTTGCTTTTTATCTAAGGAGCCGAAACACAGGGAGGGCCAAGGTGCTCACTGAGAACATATCCCATCTCTTGTTTGACTTACAATATTTGTGGTTATAAGGTTTGTTTCTAGTGAAGGCTTTCATGGCTGGATGTTTACCCAATGGGGTCATTATATTCCCTGTCACCGCCCGCTTATTTTCACGCGGTTGGGTCCATGTGGTATGGTTTAGTTGTTGTTTCCCACGTGACATCATGTTGTGCATGGCTCCACGCTCCTGTTCCTGTTTTTGTGCCTGTGTGTGGAGAGTCAGGTTCTGGCCCTACTCAGGATACACGCAGACTCTGTTTGCCTTTGAAGCCAGACTCTGGGATGGCTTGGGTTTTCCGCGCTATAGAGGCGGGGCAACGCGCTGAGCGGTTGGCTACTAAATTGAAGCAGTGGGAGCCTTTTGGGCTGAAGTGGAGGAGGGGTGGTGTTGAGCAGGTCTGTTTCTCCATGGTTACGCCTCAGACCCTCAGGTTTAGCAGAGACACGTTCTTTTTCATATGTAAATAGTCAGTTGTTACAGGGTTTCAGGATTTTGCTTTTTTGAATCAGTTTGATGTAAATTGAGCTATTCCTGTACTTCAAAATGTCTCTGCAATACCGATTGTAAAGCAAATGCTGATCACTTAGCAGGTTTAAAACCATAAAGTTTATATTTTTTTCAAATTTCACAGGTGTGTCACAACACTTCCTGTCTCTAAAAAGAAAAGCAGCCTTTAGAATAGGAAATGGCATGGCCACTGACACAGGAAATCGAGCTGTCAGAATCTGAATGGTGGCCTCTGGAGCACGGAGTTCAGAACCAAAAGTGCTGCTGCTCTTCTTCCTCTAAAGGCCTGGAGACATCACCACACAATCTGACTCAGAACAAGTCTCTTTGACATACTGTTTATTATTCGCTGTGGATAATGCGACACATTTCATCATGAGGTTTTCGCATATGGACGATCTAAAATAAATGAAATTACCGCTGCCCTTTTGTGAAGTTTCAGACTTACTCGCTACTACCTCCTGAGGCGCAAATAGACTTGTGAAAGTATAGTGTTAAGGAATTACAGTTGTAACCTTAAAATGATGGGATTTTGAACATCATTCTGATCCTGGCCTTGTACATCTATCATGAAACCATGATATTTTATCCTGCGATAAAGCCATTCTATCATGTGCCTGGTACCCGCTGTAGGGTCTCCAAGGGAGGTTGTTTCCCAGTTCTGACCTTTTGACAGTGCTTAGTTACTCTTTCCTTGTTGCTAGAGAAACAGGAAGCAGGTAGAGATGTTTAGCTGGTGAGCAGGAAGTTGTGAAAATCGTGGAAATTGTTACCTTCATAATTGAACAACACAGACTGATATCACTGAAGAGCAAACCCAACTTGGCATCATTATACTCCAGCTAGTTTAATTCTTATTTTATTTTAGGGAGCCATTTTTGAGCTTTTAAAGTAAATGGAACTTTTTTGTTTACTTTCCTTATGGAGGTTGTCCAGAACAAAGCCAGATGGCCTCTCAGTACAGGACTGGATAATGAAGTGCCAGGCCGAGGAACAGAAAATAAAATAGTCCTTTCTGAGCACGGAACTCTGACAAGCTTCCAAAGCAGTGCCGAACATTCTAATGCATTTTCCGCGTCTCACCATTTCGCGTCATGCTGTGAGGCCTTATGGTCACCAAGAAAGGACAGCATCTGATTGCGTTGGCCTGTCTCGTCTTTCTCGATGGCGGGGCTGTGCTTCGGAAATTGCATTAAATCAACCAGCGCACACTTGCATTATTTATGTGCCGACACCCTTTTCTTAGTCGTGATGGTCAGTGTCTTCACTGAGCCAGCACAGCATTGTAGCCCCAGGAGCAACACCCCAGCTCCTGTTGGAGTTGAATCCAATGTGTCCATTGACATAAATATAGCGTAAATGTGCTGGTTAAACTGGGCTCCATTAATGCTACACCCGCCCATTATGCTACACTCTCGCCCCGGACATAACCACTCCTTTTTCCCGGACACGGTCCCGCCGCTTCATGTGCTAATGCAGCAGCGCACTTTAGTCTTCCTGAGTGCGCTGCTCAGCCCCCGCCCCCTTCCCCTCAGATCGCCCATGAGCTCATTGCCACAGCCTCTCGGGAGGTTGCGCAAGGAAAAAATGTGACTGAATTTCTGGCGACGATCCTGGTTCACAAGCAGTACCCTGATCTATATTTCATGGCTAAGTCATATTCTTTAAGATATTACAAGTCATCGCCAATAGTGGCTTGTATGCATCCAGTAAACCCCCCCCCCCCCAGCCACCTAGGGAAATCTGTAGGGCAGTGAGGACACATGCCAATGCTGGCAGCCTCGATTCCCTCCACACATATAAGTGTAAACCATGACATGGTCTGCACTGTCGTCCTCGCTCCGAGGGAAGGTAAAAATAAAATTGTGAAAGACTGTGCCGCGTCCTAGCCTGAACCCTCAGTCCTGTCGGATCCGCATTTGTGAGCCAGTGGCATTCAGGATCCAGTCATGAACTCCAAAGGCCTAAATGAACAAATACACACGCAACTTGGCCAGTATCTCAGTGCTCCCCGGCACACTTTGGTGCACATTTTTCACCAAGCTAAATGCTAATAAATAGAAAGGGAGGCTCTGAAATTACTTACTATGGCGCTGCAAATAAAATAAAATAAGGGGGCGATGGTAAGATATAAATGTATTTTTCTTCTGACAAGTGAACAGCTTGACGTGAGACATTGCATTGCTTCTCCCGTGTCTGTCGTAACGCAGACTACAGCGCCTGTGTCTGTCCCAGACTGTCCCAGAGATTACCACAGCTCCCCGGGAGGCGTGCCTTTCAGCAGCACAGGGGCGCTCAACAGCCGTGTGGCGGCAGCTCCTTTGTCAGGCAGCCAATCCCTCTTTTTCATTTTTGGACATTTTTACGGAAGTTATGGATTTTTTTGTTTATGTCTCCAACAATGTATGCTGGCTCTATGTTAAGACAGACTCTCCCCAAGCTCAACACTTTCCAGAAGATCCCAGAAATAGGAGGCTTAAGCCTCGTTTCCCCTCCTGCTCTGCTTTCCAATGGGCTGACTTGTTTGGTTGCCTGCCCTCCGAAAGAAAGGGAAAAGGTTAGGATGTAAATCTTGGTGTGTAAGAATGAGGGGCGGAACTCCAAGACGCAGTGAGAGGGACACATTTGTTCGTTACGCATATCACTGAAAAGGGCAGCGTTGAAAACAAGCCCGGAGCTTGTGTAACTGCCCAACCACGGCCTGAACCAGGAGACGAGCCATTTACTGAGAAGGCTCTATTAAAAACCTGCCCTCTGACGGATTTTAGAAGTGTGTTTTTGAAGGGTCGCTGTGGCTTGATATGCTGGTGCCATCTTAATGCTTTCCTGTGGGGAAGAGGGTAAGTGTAGATGAGTGCATAGGGATGTTCCACGCCAGCCATGCTGTACATCTCGAGAACAGTCTAACAGAAGGCAGATTAGAGCTAAAATGTCACCGCATCTTCTCCATGCCTCTCTTCATTTTGTTGAGTGCAACGGAAACTGCGAAACTGAATTACTCAGCACTTGAGAAATTACATTTACGTTTTACATTTTGGTCATTTAGCTGATGCTCTTTTCCAGAGCAACGTACAACTGTGCCATAGGTTGGCGGTTGACGCGCAATTACAGATTTTGAGCTACAGTACCACACCCTATGGAGCAGTACTGCAAGTAGATGCAAAGACAAGTGCTGCCAAGGAGAGTACCAATAGCATTCGTTATTGTCATTATTATGAATAATTCCTCAATTTTAAAGAGTTCCTGCATTTTAGAGAGTCTTTCTATCTTGACTAAATCATCACTGCATGTCTGTGTGAGGCGTGTGGGTTTCCGAGCACTTACTCTGGGCAATGGATCACACGCCATAGCCAAGGGGAAGAGATGGAGATGGAGATGGAGCAAGTGAGCGATTAGCGCTGTGGGTGCGGAGGCCATGCGGTAAGTGATACCGGGGTTTTATGGTAGTGATCTCACTCTCAGTTAATGCACAAACCATGTGACAGCATTGATCCGCTGACCAGGAAGCGTCTTTGAAGAACTGATACCAGGGTTGGTGTTTTACAGTAGTGATCCCACTCTCAGTTAATGCACAAACCATGTGATAGCATTGATCCGCTGACCAGGAAGTGTCTGTGAAGAATTCCCAGCCTTTTTTTGCCTTGTCATTTTCATTACGCAAACCTCATTGTAATTTTCTTAACTTATTAAGATATGGAATGTTTGGATTTGTCATGGATAAATATTTATTTATCTTGCCCAACACCAAAACCTTTACTGAAACAACCTGCTTCCACTTCCTGTGATCAGATCCTGCAGTGACAGCCAATCACTGGTAAACTGAAACTGTGTCTCCTTGGCATGGAAATACGCTTCCTCCACCAGTCTCAACAAAGAGTCCAATTCATCAAATGTATTGTGCGACAATGACGGAGAATGCAATAAGGACACAAATGTACTGACGATTGAAATAGCTTGAAAATGTACCCCAGCCATGTAAAAATGGCATGTGGTAGGAGGATTTACTGTTTGCAACAACAACAACAACAACAACAGAAAAGGCAAACAAGACCATTTGTCTAAAGAATGTCCATGCTGCCTGACGTGGCCTGGCTCAGGCAAGGTTGTTTATAGCGGACACGTTCTATATCCTGGTACAAATGAACAATGGCTTCAGTTAAGTGGGGGGAGACCACCACTGAACTGCATTAGAGAGGAGATTTCAACTCTGCTCTTTTACAGAGAAATAAATATTAATATATATTAATCTCTGGTTTTAATCTCACAGTGACTCCATTTTCTGAGAATTCAGAGGCGGAATTCACGATATCGGATGATAAGCAGACATCTCATCGGCTGTCAGTGAGCGTTACGATCTGATCCAGTTCCCCAGGACATCCCTTAATTTGCAGTTCTTTATCACTGGGATCGAGACATCTAAGCATTGAAACCCCCTGGAAAAGGAACTGCAGAGTTTTTATTCTTCCCCGCCCTCGTTTATTATACAGTAATTCGTTAAAAGGTTTTTATTTTTTTCACCCTTCTAAGAACAGTCCCATTTCAGTGCGCAGTAAACAGATTTTCTGCCCCATCTGTTCCTTATCTGTTCTCTCTAACGACCAGATTTTAGCAAAGAGCTGATAAAGGTTATTCTGAATATGTTACTTGTACATGTTTGTTAGTTTCACTGACTGTTCTCTGAAACATGTGATTGGGTTGGGTGACCGTTACGTGACTGCATCTGTCTCCCGTCTGACCTCTTCTCATTTCATACAAAAACTCCAACATGATCTTTGAGTCAGGGTTCACTACCATTGGTTCACTCTCCATTGTAATCAGCGTTTTCTTTTTTGTCGGTTTCCAAATGTGAATCTAGGTCTGGTGAAGCTGTCCACCACACAGTACTCTCTGACGAGTCACCAATCCCTCGCTGGCTGGGACCTCAGTATACCACGTCTCCTCGTGGTCCTTGTAATATCAGCATCCTGAAAGCCGCCGAGTGCAGCTGACCCAATACAAGTGAGTTAAAATCTCAGACAGGTCATCTGCCTTTCGTTCTCTTCTGAACGGGGCATTCGGCTCTTTGTGAGGATAAGGTTGCAGGACATGCACATCTGCAGCATGGGGGCATCTGGGCTCTTGCCCCCTTTTAAAACTCTCTGCAACACTTGTGTCAGACCGTTCGGAATTAAAGGTGCAACCCCCATAAAGCACCTGGAAACCCTCATCCTTATCCCCCACCACGTGTTTTCAACATAGCCATCTTGGCTCCACAGCAATCTGCTGGTTCAGAGCCAAGATGGCAGATGGTTTGTCTGATACCACTCCCGGGGTCCTAAAGCCCTATTAATGTAGACATGGCAGAGTCCTGGTGGAGTGGCTCTCAAGGTGGAAAGTGTACATACTGTAACCATGGTAGCAACGTGAGGCTGCATGAGTGGAACACTACGAGATAAGGGCATGGCTGGTGTATAGTGGCCTATTTTATGCAGAGGTTACAAAGGCTTTGGTTTGTACAGTACAGTAACCACCAGACATGTGGTAACTGTTAATCAACATTTATTTTATCACTTCAGCTTTTTGCTGCTATTCTCCTTTTAAATTTGATCTATTTTCTGTTAAGTTTCAGCTGGGCTGTAGCGCCTTAAAGGGAGAGCTCTATGAAGACAACAAATAGAAGCCTATTAACAATTACAAAAAGCCTGGGAACAGGGCTTGGCCTCTCTAACGCTAGCAAAATAGTTTAAATTACGCCCTGAGGTGGCAAGGGAATCAGAGCTCCCCTGCTCCCCCCGAAGGCCTGGGGCGATTCATTCCCCTAGCAGAATATTTGAGCGGACATTCGCGGAGCCACACCAGGGAGCATTTGCCATGGCGAGACGTCTCGCGGCCCTGTCCAATAGAACAGGGAGCAGTGATGTGACCCACAGCAGCGGAGGCATTGGCGTTGGCGTTGAGGGTATAACCAAAAGCCGAAAATGGTGCCACTGTATCCTTCAACACAAAGGAAGAGACAAGGCAAGTTTTTACGTGAAACGAGAGGCCCACACTGCATGTGCACTGTTCCCGATCCCGGCTAGGTCTTACAAACAAACATGAATACTCGGATAGACCTGACTGATGCAAAGAACACCCTCTGTAATGGCTAATTTAGGGTTTTGTTTTAACTCTGTCTCTGCTTTGCTGCTAAACACTTGTAACTTTCTCAGTGAATTATAACTAAAAGCTCTGACCTCCTTTGTCACGTTGAAAGATTCTAATGCCCCAATCTAATAAATGAAGGCTTTGTCATGTAGAAATGTTCTAACGTCCCAATCAAATAAATGAAACGTTTTTAGAACACATTCAGCATGAAGGAAATCAGTACTGATGCTCAAGTCCTCTATTCTAACCCCCCCGCTCCCATGAATGTATGGCTATAATTTTAAGATTGAACATTTAAACCCTGTAAGGTTTATTCCTCCTCCTCCCCTCATTATAAAGCCTTGATCTTCAGCGATGGTAGAGAGAACTGGTTGTGCTAGCCGCCGCCCAATTAAATATGCCTGTAAAAAATTGTCACTGCTGCAGAAGATGGCATTCCAGAACAGAGTCTTTCCCCTAGCTTCCTGGCTGCTCTTTGTCCACCCATGACCATGTTCGTCTTGTGATTCTCTGAGGAGGACTTTGATGATTTGTTGCAGGCATGTCGTTTAGTCTTGTTTGCCCGATGTGTTCTTTCAGATCTCTTTCTTGAGGAGAGGAGAGTCATGTCAGTATTCACCTTTATGAATAGATATTTAACAGAATAGAAAGCATTTGACTAATCTTATGTAATAAGTGGCAATACATCAGACTTTTTAGCTTGGGTAGGTATCATCTCAGTAAACCCACCTTGTAATTCTCAAAATGTACATACATGAGAATGCATAGTGATTTTGCTTTTACCGACGGGAAATTTTACAGTGGTGGTATGTACAAAGTGCTGGAGCTGGAGACCGCATAAGAACAGATTGGGCATCTGAATTTGAAAAGTAAAATAAACTGCGAAACAAAAAAAGGGTTATTCAGAGCAAACGTCTCCAGGAGTCTGCCGTACAGAGACTCATCACACGGCTCAGTGGGTTTTACAGCGGGTCCCCTTTAGTTCGTTTTTCTTTACTGTATTGTTCGGTGTTCGCCGAAGACCAGCACAGTGTAGCCCATTAAGAACCTCTCTAGCATTAAGCTGATTTTAGCATACAAGTTTGAGCCCCCACTTACTGAGGGGCAATGTTGAAAAGATATTGCGTCACATGGTGTCTGCATGCACGCTCTCTCCATCTCCTTAATTAAAGTGGTTAACAGGATTAGTGGGAAATTTGCATGGTTTGAACATATGATGGGGCGAAGCCTGTATTTGGGTCAGATTTCAGATTGCATGAATTAAAAATGGCTGAAGGGGTAGACAAAATGTGTCTGTGACAGCATGCCCTGTGAGCATGTGTCTGTCTGTCTGGTGGATTGGTCATCAACGAATGCCTCCTGTGCATCCTAAATGACTGGTCTGTGTTTGCTTAATAAATTAGACAAAGTTAGCACACTGTGAGGGTGTGCCCGTCTATTGACAATTCCGCATAATACTGTAAAATTACTGAATCTATAACACGTGGGAAATATAACTAGATTCAGTGTTTTTCTATTGACATTGACAGTATTTATTTCTATTGACAACATTTGAGCAACGAAATTAGACTTAGGCTGTTTATTTTGGAATTGTCTTGAGCGTTCTCACGTATTCCAGTTAGAGAGTGCATATGGTTGGTATTTGTATTTACTCAAATGAAGTATGGAGTTTCTAAATGTCATTCTCTGTTCTCAGCAAGGTTGACTGCCATTGAATTGAGTGGGCTCGCTCGTGTCAGTCAGTCTGTGTGTGGCTAAGAGGGGAGTGGGTGGCTGGGGGTGGAGAGGATTCCCGACGCCTAATTTGGATCACACCCGGCAGGCACGTTCAGCTCACCTTCAATCGGGATTGCCCTGGAAATGAACAGGTTTTCAGATTTTTTTTGCTCGAGCGTAAAAACAACTCACGAGGGAGTGTTTACTATTACTAGTCTCTTTATTAGGTATAGATTCAGTATTTTTTGCAGTATTGTGTGGAATTGACAATCTGGGGTGGTGGGTCTTTTTTATACACATGAACACAAAATAATTATGTGGCACAGTCGAGCTGATTTTTTTTCAATCGTAACCAAAGCACTATGCAAATGAAGAGGACACCATGTCTTCCCACAACGACGGGTGACGGCGGTTGTTGATAATTCCGCTCAACACACACACAGTTTTGCAGCGCACGTGTGGGAAATGATGCTGTCATAATTCCTGAGGACCTGTTTGTCTAGCTCCCCGAACGGGGAGTAAGCTCGCTTCTGTTGATCCCCCCTGTCTCTCAGGAACAAAGAGGTTGGATGGACATCTCCATTCACAAACCATCTTCTTGGATCCTCGGGAGTCCACCCCCAAACTCCCAGCTCCCTGCCAGGAACACTTAACACACTTTCCTCAGGAGATGGAAGAGCTCTCTGCAGAGTTTCTGTAGCCAGTTCTCCCAAGCAAACACACATGTACCTTTACTCTCCTCTCCCCAGAAGGCTCCTGCAAACTTTCACTCCTGCGGAATATGCAGTTGGGTGTGTTTGCCCATTATTGATTTCTCCCTGGGTAATGGGTGGATGTAAGGCTTAGGAGGAGGTGCTACATCTGGATGCTGGCAGATTGGCCCCCCAAGGAGCCGGTTTCTAAGTAACAACCCTTTGGCCTGGGAGTGAAGGCGTTGGCCCTCAGGTCAGGCCTTGTGCCACCCAGTGTTAGCAAACAAGGGTAGCGCTGATTTTTTCATCTAATCCCTATGCTCCCTTCATCCAAGCCGGCGCTGATGCTGCAAGGGTCACCCGTCTGTCTGCAGGTGGTCCGGTGGAAGGGGAGTGGTCCCATCTCTCGTGAATTTTGCCGCCGCTCACCACGGAAACGCAGTCAGCTCTCTTATTGGGGATTATGTCGTCATTGCGTCTTCAGTATCCTGAGGGGGCGTGGGCAGAGTTTAATTCATTGACATTAGGGTGGGGTGGGGGGAAAAAACGGCGATACCCCTCTTTTAACATCCTTTTAACACCTTTTTCCTTAATATTCGTGATTCGAATCTCCGGGCGTCATTCGTATGATAATGACTGAGCACTACTTAGGGCCCCAGTGTGCCGATTACACAGCAGTACTGCCGGCAGTCTAGCTCAGCATGTACTAATGTGCCCCTTCCTGTTCATGCATGATAAAGTAGCCCTTCGTATGAATCTTTTATCTTCACAGCTTTGTGTGGGCAGGAGACCATTCTAGGCCGTTCTCTTATTTCTATTTTGGTTGGGAATGTTGCAAGTGATCGGAGAATTCACACTTCTATCTGTCTCTGACCTTGATGATGTTAAAATATTGAAAGAAGGGTTTAGACAAACCTGAAATAAAAAATTATAAACACATTTCTTGGTTATTGTCCAGAAGATTCATACTGCTTAAGTTTTTTTTTAATTATTAAAAATCCATTAGTGTAGGCTAATGACTCCAGACAAAAAGGCTGTAATTCACAAGCCCCCCCAATATATTGATATTAAAAATATAAATAAAATAAAAATGTGCTATTTGGAAGATTTGGTCCCCCCCAATGTTGACTCCATGGCTATGTCTCTGATGTGCACAAATTAATGCAGGCATTAAAAGTTTTTTTAATACATTTTATTTTTGGAAATTGAATTGATCAGGTATTATTAGATAATGCTAACCTACGTCTGTGTCAAATTCAGATCAGTAAATCACAAGCAATTCTATGCATGAACCTATGTCCGTGGTCAATGACGCTCTTCTACCATAACATTTTTGACTCGCCTACAGTGTTCAGCCTACTGATGTTGTTGCATGCGCAGATTAAAGAGACAGATGGAAAGCCCCCAACCCCCCCATCTCCATGTAAATCCCCACCATCAAAAGAGTGGATTTACTTAAAACACACCACAACCGCCCCCCAATATCAATATATGCTCAAAATGTTGCCCCCAATATATTGATATAAAAATAAAAATATTTTGTTAACTCCATGGCCAAGACAAACAGAAGTTGCAAAGGGACACAACCAATCCATCAACACACAATTCTACAAAAGAAGACACCCGAAAAGAAAAAAAATAAATTAATGTAAGACTTTTTACTTAAATTTTCATCACCATCAATAGTATAGTAGTAAACGTGTCACGTGAGTTACCTGATAAGAAAGAGGCGGGGCAGATCTAGTCTACTGAGTAGGCACTACAGCCCCTCGGTCAGTTCTCGATCCGGCTTCCTCGCTTGCGTCTGTCGATGTACTGGCGATTTGGAATATTGTCTTAAAGGATACCCAAGAATTTGCACAATTTTATTTGGTTATTTTTGCACGGGACGACCACGTACAGAAAGGATTTGATTAAAACTATCCGAGCGCCGATTAAAAGCGCGTGTAGTATTTATTTACATTTAACTCGGGACAACTTTGAAAAACGTACCAAAACAAGAAATACACTACCAAAATAACAGCGGTTTACCGGAAATTTAAAGGTTATTGAAAACTGCTACGGAATAACATTTGCACCATTTACTGGAGATATCAGGTGGAGAAGGACAATGACACTGTTACGGGCGAAATAAACAGACATAATTATATTTATTGGTTAGCATATTTATCACAGAATTTTACTTCTGTCTATGTAAATACTTTAAAAAAAAAATAACGTAACTTGTTAAGTGTGCAGCTGCTCTATTCCTACGCGCTCTCGGATCACAAAACGGTGCCTAGTCCTGCCCGAAGAATGAGCCACCGCTGAAGCTGAACCTGCGGACGATTACTCTACTCAGATACTCTGTGTGGTTCTGATCTTCGGAACATGAATACGGCTGCGAAATTAATCGCTGGAGTGTTTTTATGTATTTGTTCCGCGCCCACCTGCTGGACAGCGCCCTTTGATACTACTGGAGGTAAGAGCTGTGATCATTTACCAAGTATACCAAGCAATCCTGGTTGGAATGGCAATTTACGAGTTGAATTCATCAAAGTTTTAAAATTTGTATTACAGTAGAACTTATTGGTAAAAACATTTCTAACTATAACCCTTTATTTACGTAGGCCCCCCTTTTTTGCAGAAAGCGAACTAGAGCTAATATTCGTCTATTGACTATTACCTACGACCGGGTCGGAAGCAGGCAGCATCTAGCTGGTACCTAACCTGTATGACGGAATGAATGCAGCTCTAACTAGTATTGCAGGTTAAACCCGAGTGGCTTTTTTTGTCACTTTTGTTTTTGTATCGAGAGACTAGCAACAAGAACAAAACTTAGAACAATGTTATTACGATAGATATTTAGGGCAGTGTCATTAGACAATTTATTCGTTCTATTATAGCGTCCATATATTTGTTTAAAGTGTGCCACCGATATGGGCAGACGTTTTGTCATATTCACTGGTCAAATCGAATCGTTTTAAATCTGAAATGATAGAATGTTAATTTGAAGCAATGGCAAGTTGTCACAATCGATTCGTTGTGCTTCTGCTTCAGTGATCTCTCGTGGCAGCGACTATTAAACGACTTAGCTACATTCAGGATGCACACGGAGACTACAGGACACCCATTGCCATTCCGGTACGGGTTGTTTGATTCCGCATTTAACTCTGATTCACGCGGTACGAGGTAATAGTAACAGTGGAACATCTGACCTATATACCACCTCTAGCCCCACGTGTTGTTAATATCGAAATCGAACGGTTTTTTTTTTCTAATCGGGAAAGGTTTCGTCGTCCCGAGTGACAGCGCGCGCCTTTCGCCACACAACCCGGCGCCAGACCCACTCGACATTCCAGTCACTCTAAATGACCCGGGGTCTATTTCTTTTCTTTTATTTTGTTTAAATCAACCATAGTGTAAACCTTCAAACCAAGTACCCTTTTCTAGACTGAGCCCTTAAAGCATTGAGTGTATTGAAAACCTCTTTAGTAGGGAAGCCTAAAATAAATTCTGTAATGCCGTCGGATGTTGCTGTCCATGAAGAGATGTAAAGATGAAAACTCATCAAAGAAATAGCAACATCGAAACAGCAACAGGCCTTGAAAACGTCTTTTAACTTGGCATGTGTGTCCACGGTCTGTCTGTGGGAGCGGTCCCAACCACTGTCCGTTCTGCTCAGTTTCGCTCTGTGGAGTGCGTTTCTATGGCTGCGCACATGAAACTTATTATGGATCGAAACGGAATGGCTGAAGGGCTCAGAAGGATTTGCGAAAACCTGCCAGAGGGGTGTTTTTGTCACGTGTCACCACCAGAGATACAGAATGATGTTAGTGGCCACGGTATTTCTCTGAGGAGAAAAGAAAATGATAAAGAGTGGGGGGCATTTAGCAAAGTTAAGTCTGAAAGTAATGTTGAATGTAAAAAAAAACAGATTGGAGGTTGATTGCAGTCAATCAAGCTCAAGCTCGCAGGTGGGAACAGCTGCACAGGTGGGACTTGGTGCTGTAGCCCTTCATCTGGAGACCTGGAACTGGTCTCCGGCTCAGAATGCCGTAGCTCCCTGGGGAAAGAGCGCACTCTGTCAAGCTCTCAAGCTTTCAGACAGCAGGGGGGAACGGCTTCGCCTCTCGCCCGTCACCAGAGACGCCCCAGCTGCGGTCCCTCGACATGGAGCCTTTTGGATGTAACGGTATTCCTTCTCCCAAGACAACGCTGTGGGCGGCGACCAATAAGAGCTTTCCAACTCCCTTACTCCCCACAAGATGTCTGCTCCGTTAAATGTGGGCTGGGTCCCGAGATTAACAGAGAGAGAAGGAAAATCCATCCAAGGGTCCATGCCTTTGAAAGAGATAGAGTTCCTCTTAGCCTACACATGACAAATAAAAAATTATGTTTCATGAGCAAACAAAAACTAAAAGTAAAAAACACAAGGTGCTGACTTGCAGAATATAGATGATAGATGAACTAGATGGTTCTACCTGACACCTGACACCTGAAAATATAATCCTAAAATTCCAGATTCCAATACATACTGTATTGTACAACTAATGAGCCTTAATGAAACAGCATTACAACCACAACCTGGATTAGGGTTTTATACAAGCATTTTTGGTACTTTATGCCCTTATAAACAATCATAGCTAATTAACTAATAGGTTCCGAGCTGAGATCTAATTAACTAACAGGTTACAAGCTGAGATGTCTCTACATCCTGTTGTCTAATTTGGTGATTTTGTGCCAGGTTTTTCCTGTCACGAGTGTAGTTTTTAATAGAAAGTGATCAGTGGTAAGCAGTAATTGGACTGGTCATATTTCCAGAGAAGTATTGATTTTTATCTCATTAATAAAGGGTTGTTTGCGTTGTTCTGCTTGCCCAGTGCGTCAGGCCAGCTGTCTGCCATAGATTTGGTGGAGCTGACCTTGAGTCAGTTGAGGAAATGGAATTATAGCTGTGGGCGGAACAATGGAGGTCAAAGGTCACAATGTCGTGGAAAAGTTCGATCCGGGAAGGCCAGCTAACCTTTGAGCAGGGAGCTTGATGCAGAACGTTCCAGGAGTCCCAGTCTTGCTAGCTGTACAGTGAGAATGTGGAAATGAGAACAGGCAATGGCAAAGTCAGCACTTACCACTCTTACCTCTCTCTCTCTCTCTCTCTCTCTCTCTCTCTCTCTCTCTCTCTCTCTCTCTCTCTCTCTCTCTCTCTCTCTCTCTCCTGCGGGTCCCCTGATCAGTAATAATAATGGAGATGTTGATATTAGTGCTCCAAACTGTTGTTCCTTAGGCCCCCTGCCAGGACTGGAAGACAGGATCAGGCTGGTCTTGTCCATTAGGAGAGCTGACATGTGCTTACTGTAGCCCAGGCCGTACCTCTTTCAGGCTCGTGTGACAGTCTGCCGTGACTTTATGAAAGCAAAAGGTGGTCAAATGGAAAGCGAGTGACAGGGACCCCCTTGCAATTTCACAGCATCGTCATGCGACTGACATGATGTCGTAAACAAGGGGACAGACAGGGTGTTAAATGACCATAGATCGGATGATCATCAGTGAGATAAACCATGCAAGGGTGTTTCAGATGTGAGATTTCAGATGTGGAAGCTTCCCTTGGAGAGGAAGGCAGTCTAGTTATGAATGGTGGCCACTCAGAAACCCTGCTAAATGCATTTTCAACGGGGGAAATTAACATAATTGGACTGCTCAGACCGGCAAATTGGGCCAACATGTTCTCATGGACGGAGTGGGAGCAGAGCTGGGCTCCGAATGGCAACGGTCTCGCTTTGATTTCACCCTGCGGTGTCTCAAGGCAGACCTATCGAAAGAACCCATGGTACAGTCAAAGCACGCATCTGTGGAATTAACATACAGAATTCACACATGGCATGCACGATTCCGTGCAGAACCATCCACCACTCAGACTGTTCACGTCCGGGCTCTAACCTTCACACTAACTGCGTCTTAAGTTGCTCACGGAAGGGCTTTTATCCTATTGAAATGGATTAGTATCTGACCAACTGTCAGAAAGAATGATTGCGTTGTTTCAGTGGTTTTCAAGCTGGATACTGGAAGATCCCCATCCAGGAGGTCTCCATCTCTGTTTAAATAATATATGAACTGCACTACTGAAAGATAAAGCTAAATTGGTTCAAATAAGGCAATGATTATTAGTGCTTAGGCGCTTAGCACGAATAAAAACCTTTACAGGCAGGGCCCGCCCAGGATTTGGGTTAAGAGAGCTAAAGAGTTGCTAAAGAGTTTTGTCAGTGTTCCACAACCTGTGTTTTTCTGAGAGATGTGAGCCAGTCCCTTGAGTTCTGAGACAAGTGAATGATTAGTTCCTAGGGCTTAGGTCTTTGGCTCAACGAGCTAATCATTGCTCTTGTCTGTAAGCAGTCTGTGGCAGCCTTATTTTAATTCCTGGCTATGGCAGTGTGACATGTGTAAGTTTTGGTGAAAAGCCGGGGTAAGCTGTTGGACTAGGTCTGTTAAACTTTACGGATGTATGTCAAATGCAAACACTGCATGTAGTACAGGTCGCAGATAATACTGGAAGTATGTACTATTTTTCCTGTTTTCTGGGTGACCACATCCTAGGCTTAATTTTATTCAATCAATGAATCAATCAGTTTATTTTTATAAAGCACTTTTCACATGTTTCAATGTCACAAAGACGCTTTACATACAGAAAAATACAATATGTCCCAGGCCTGACCCCCCAAAAGCATGCCTGTGCCAACAGTGGCTAGGAAAACTGCTTAGGCTGGCAGCTTGAGAGGACCCCGGCTTATTGGGGGAGCCCATCCTCCGCTGGCCGGCACTAGGAGCTGAATTAAAGAATCTAATGTCCATAGTGATTCACCGGTAAGTATACATAGTGCTCTGTGAGTTTTTGATAATTCACTTTGTGGGCTGTTACTCATCAGCAGTTTTATGGTGTGTGGGTTGTGTCGAACGTGGGAGTGACAGGAAACTGCATAGACTTGCCTTAATAAGATGTCTGTTTTCAGTGTGATTGACAGACGCTGCGTTGGCCCAGTGAGGACAGGCAACTGGGCTTGTGGTCTGGTTTCAGGTCCAGTGGTTTGCTTTCCTGTTTCGCTTTGGGACTACTGCCGTGCCTCTCTGAAGGCAGGAAGGGCTGCACTGTTTTGTTTTACTCCAGGAAGGCACCTCTTGTTCTCTCATGTGTCGCTCGCTAACTCAGCGAATTGGTGTAAACAGCACACGGCCTTCACCCCCTAGTCAGTGCCAGACTCCTACCGCCGTGACGTACGAGACCCCCCCCCACCCCCCACCACCACCAGGCTGGCAACACTCCCAATTAAGACTGAGATCACTGATACGTCTCAGGGGTCCTCGGTCACCTGCGCGAGTCGTTATAGCATCGTGCTGGATGGGGGGGGGTCACTTGCCGCCTGGTGACAGTCGTC
Source organism: Hiodon alosoides (assembly GCA_025775065.1). Taxonomy (NCBI): domain Eukaryota; kingdom Metazoa; phylum Chordata; class Actinopteri; order Hiodontiformes; family Hiodontidae; genus Hiodon; species Hiodon alosoides. Next base: position 28,069 of record JAOYSI010029720.1, read on the forward strand.
GGTGCGTTGGCTTCGCTGAGTTCTGACAAACTGGCCTGATTTGTACTCTGCGGGAAGAGGCACCTTGGATTGGACTCAAGGAAAAGCGTGCATCAGAGGGAAAAAAACCGCTTAGCAAACCCTCACTTCCCTGCGCTTTGCTCTCCTTTCCGGTGCTCATCCACACAGACACTCATACTGATAAAAGCACACAGATGAACAAAAGGCTCTCACAACTGGTGTGTTTTTTTTGGATGATGAACCCTGAAGGACTACAGAGAATGGCTGCAGGCCTGTTTACATACTGTTCCCATCAACGAGTGCCTCTGTGGGGCTGGAGCTGCGTGTACAGGGAGAGGGAGAGGGAGGGGGAGGGGGATGGGGGGCGGAGAGACGCTAACATGTGTCCTGACAGCTGCGCAATTATCTGGAAATCATTCATTTTTTTTAATCTCTAAGACACAAAGGCACACAGACAAATAAAATCCCCATTGTGCTTTGCTATCGTAGCATGTGCGCTGCCGACATGTCAATATCATCTCGTCTCACAATACCTTGTCAAAAGCAGCCTTTTTGTGGCTACCAACATGCCTTACTGCCTAATACTGCGTTCGTAGTACTGTAACGTCCATAAGGGGCAGAAATTTTTCTTAGGCTTTGCAAGGAGAACTTTAATGCGGTTAACGTTGAAAACGTAACAAAGAAAAATTAAAATAAGATTCACAAAAGAAGTTTCTGAATGAGATATATTAACATATTAACAATAGAACCCGTTAAGGATTTTATAGTCTGTTGGATAATTACCGGCGTTAGTCCTGCAAACCTCAAGGCTGATGGGATTGAGGTCAGAGGGCGGCATTTTAATGTAATGGTTTAAACACAGTGCTCTTACCATAGATCCCTTTTATCTTCAGTTTTATTGTTTTGCAGTGTGGATACCGTTAAGCAGAACATGTGTAAATAATATGTTGATGGGCTTGTGTGGAAAGGCAGAGCAGTGCTAATTGATGTGTGGACTCCTCCTTCATTCTCATATTCATCAAACCACTGGTTAGTCTCGAGTATTCTTTGTTCCGAACAAAGATAACTTATCCAGCCAATGGCCAAACAACAAGTTGATGTCCCAGTTGATGGACAGCGTGATCGACCAGCCTGTTGGCTGCAATGGCCTGTCAGGTACCAGGTCGCTGTAACCACAAATGATTTTTCTAGTAGTTTTCCATTTACGACGACGGAAATATGCTGCAATAATCAAAGTAGGCATGTGGTGTATTTGCAATGTGTGTGTATATGCGTGCCTGTGTCTGTTTGTGAGCGTGACTAATGCACACAGAGGCTGGAGTGTGATGAAATCAGGAGGTGGCTATGAGTCTTGCTCACACACAAGCGCAGGTCTCTGGTGTCTGGAGAATGCGTGCAATGTGTCAGCAGTTGCTCCTGGGGGCGCCAACCGGAAGTGGGTGGAGGGCGTGGGCATGTGCCGGAACGTGGCCACATCCAAGCAACAGGAAAACGATCGGCTCAGGCGCAGGTGTGCTCACTGAATGGATGCACTGTCACAACCAGCTTTACTTAGGATTTCTGTCCTCACCATTCCACCTGTTTTCTCTCCTGCCTTTTTCTGTGGGCACGGGCGTCTCTGTCTGCAGCAGGGCGTCTCTGTCCTGAGTCTGGGAGAGAGGTGGAGGGGGTCCTACTTTCCAGACGGACTTTGGGAGAAACTGCTTTCTCAGTTCAAATGGGACCAAACACCGATGCTGTAGCAATCCAGTTAGTGTCTGCTGGTGTGGTCGGTTCCCTTTCCCATTAGGTTTGCCAACAATCCAGCCGTACAGAACCAGAGATAGCTGTAGAAGATTTAAACGATGACACGTTGCTTTGTTTGTGTACCTTTGCTTTCTGTGCAGTAGTGTTCTCCTCTAGGGTTAATCTTACCTCTTAATGTCCTTTAGTTATTTTTAGCTTTTTCCGAAGTTAGCTAAACGCCATTAACGGCGTCATCAGCATAATTTATAGATCAGTTAACTGATGACGTTTCAGTGGCTAAAAAAAAAATCTGCAAGCTTGTTTTAATTTTACAGATGACTTCCTTGGGTACACATACTGTTCAGCTGATTTACCAAGCAATTAAAGTTTTTATGCTAAACCTTATTTGTCTGTTGGCTAGCTATCTTAATCCTATTAATAGGTTTATAGGTTATGAAAATGAGTTTGTGTGATGGCCTAAAACTGTCTACAATTCACCCAGGCTGTGATCATTACTTGTGATCATCATGTGATTTAACGCAGCATTTCCTCGCGCTTCTGTGAGTTTCTGCGTGTGTGTGTGTGTGTGTGTGTGTCCATGCGTCCCTCAGCGTGGCTTTGTATGTCCATGTGAGAGGTTCTGTCTCTGTCCCAGAGTGAGGCTTGGGCCATGCCAATGTGGCTGTTGCCGGGAAGTGTCTCTTGACCTTGGCAGTATCAGTGCTTTGATAATGGACAAACACTGCGCAGCTATGGAAGCGAAAACGGACGAAAAAACAAGCCCTGGGTTCTCTGAAACGTGCCTTTTAGTCTGCTTTTCTGCCGTGTAAAGATGCTCTCGTCAGGGGGCTTGTTTTAGATGACGATGCCTCTTTAAGAGACAGACAAGGAGGCAGACCAGGCCTTTGGCGTCTTGTTTTTTCCCTCTTGAAGTAACACCTCGGGTGCCAGGAATGAGCTCACCCTAATTAATCTTCCTAAGCAGCAGGACTCAGACTTTCCTGGGTGTTAACTGCCCCGGGTGACACTAAGTAGTGCTGACGGGTATGGGTGCAGGGACAACGCTCTCATCTCCATCTCTTTTTGTTTCTTTACCTCTTCTCTCTATCCCTTCCGCTCTCGACTTTGTGCATGCACCTGGAACACGAATGGCACTCAATTCTGCCGGGTCTCTCCCGATTTCTCTTGCATTTCTCAGGCTCACAACGCATCTCTTACGCTCATAACCCATCTCACATGACCCCGACCCATCTCGCATGACCCTGACCCATCTCGCATGCCCCCGACCCATCTCACATGACCCCGACCCATCTCGCATGCCCCCGACCCATCTCGCATGACCCCGACCCATCTCGCATGCCCCTGACCAATCTCACATGCCCCTGACCCATCTCGCATGCCCCCGCCCATCTCACATGACCCTGACCCATCTCGCATGCCCCTGACCCATCTCACATGCCCCTGACCCATCTTTTACGCTCATAACCAGCCAACATAACTTCTCAGCCAATGTGAAGCTGCTAAGCAGGTACTGGGTGGGTACAAGGTATTTTATTGAGTGCTGTATGTGTATGTGTTGGTGTGTGGATGTATGTGTGTGTGTGAGTGGGGGTGGGTGTGGGTGGGTGTGGGTGTATGTGTGTGTCTGAGTGGGGGTGGGTGTGTGTGGATGTGTGTGCGA
>JAOYSI010029730.1:0-31544 GCA_025775065.1 Hiodon alosoides
ACACACACAGCAGTGTACGGAATACACATAAACAGAACACATGGCTTTACCAGTGGGAAAAGTACTTCTAGCAATAATAATGACAATAATTTATAAATGCGCATCAGGGTTTGTATTGTTGACAATAGTTCATCTTACCTTGTATTATAATTATTTTGCAAGGTCTTCAGGACTGGTTGGGGTACCTCTGCTGCAGTTTGTTCTGTCATGTGTACCTGTACTTGTGCCTGTGTGTGTCACTCTTCCCTGTCTGTTTGCCTGGGATATTGGCATTCAACTCCTGCTGCTGCTTTTGAATTTATTGATTAGGAACTGTGCAATGTAACAATGCATTAAAATATTTTAATTCTCACCTTGATCTGACAGAATAACCAGCACTCTTTCTGATGTGCGGCAGTGCAGTGAATCACTACCTTTGTTGTTACCTTTCTCCAAATAAGATTTGTGGTTTCCTAAATTATTCGTGAAAGTTCAATCCCTCGCCCAGTATATCATCTCGGCCCATTAGAATATTCAACAGTTGCTATACGTGGCATTATTACTTGCGTGAGTGAATGGCAGATAAGCAGAATGATTTGATTCAATGATGCATACAAGTAAAAATTTTGTTGATTTTCGGATAATGGTTTAAACTATTTTTGTCATCTCTTGCAAAATCTGCCAGGAAATATAGATGGAAATGTTTGTGTTAATGGAAATCTACCCAAACAATATAAGTTACATTTACAGTAGAAAATAACAGATGCATTTAACAATTTTTGCTGGTCCAAGAGTTAGTGATTTGGTGAGAATAAGTCAGTGGTCGCTTAATAATGCTTTATGGTGCGTTTACAGTTTAGCAGTAAGAGCCCAAGAAATAGTTATGAGTGTCCAAGATTAAGAAAGAGAATTAGGAAGGTAAAGAAAAGAAGAAGTGGGAACATTATGGTTTGAATAAGGCTGTACCCAGCCGCAATGTTTCCCAAGACCATTTTCCAATTGCATTTAGGCCATTGGGAAGTTCGGGAATTTTCCCTTGTGAGGACCAGTCTTTTTTTTCCCAACCCCGGCATTTATATATAGAAACGGGTCTGTTCTAATCTGGTGAATGAAATTGGGCCCGCTTGACCGCAGAATCCCGGGCTGCTTTTTGTTGCCAGTCCGCCCCTGCATTTGGGTATTGTCAATCACACCTGTGTGTGAAGAGGTATTAGGAGTCTTTTAAGGAGAAAGTCAAGGGCGATTGCAGGGGCTTAAGCTGAGCAAGTCAAAAAAAATAAATAAAAAAAAGCTGTACTTAAAATGTTCTTTTCCATGATTTCCCCCCCCTTTTCCTTCTACTTAATGGCACAATTATGTATGTGTTGATCTATGGGATGGATAGTAATCTGAGGAAATGTAAGTATTTGAACAGGGCAATAGCTTCTTTTTCTGACATCTTTATGATGAAAAGACCTGCATATCGCACAAGCACATTCAATATAACATGGTATAGTTACTAAAGCAACAGGGTGATGTTTTTAAATGCAATAGGATAACAGATCTTAGAAAGATTTTCTGCGTAGTTAGGTTCAGTCTTTACAACTGGGAGAAAAAGAAGAGATTTATTGGATTGTGTGAGAGTAATTTCTCATTACAGCCTGCAGTGGGGAAAATGACTCCCTTTTACCGCTTCATTGTTCTTACCCTGTAAAGAATACTAAATCACAATTCCTTTCACAGTGCATTTGTGTTTAAAGCTAAGACCTAAGAAGTTCCTCCTGGTGGCTGTAGGAGCCATCATTAGCCTTGCCTTCTGACATTTCGTATACCATTAAGGTCGAAGCAATATTATTGCTTATCAGCCTATTTTTTAAATATGTTGAAACTGCATTTCCATGGAAACCACCAGGGCAATATTAATTTGTTCCCGGGTATTTGTTAGAACCTGGGATCCTATCCCATTGATTAAATGCAAACAAGGGATTTCTGCATTTTAGTGGCACAGCAAGATTTTAGCGAATTCACCACAGCGGCCTATTCTAAAAACCAAGCCCATCTTATGCCTAAAGAATGATTGGGGTGGAGAGGTGGAAAGTCATCTAATTCAATGATTCATAAAACTTTTTCATGTGCACTGTAAATAACTTTTCGTAAATGCCGAGATCTAACACCAGTACAGAGTAATGCTCCTTGTATGTCCATTGGCAATCTTCTGTATTGTGCGTATTCATACATTTTATGTACTAAGGTAATCCATAGTAGACAACATTGCAGCTCAGAATGACACTGGTTACACCATTATGCAAATCTTCCACCATGTTAGAAATATTCAGTATGATTTCAATAAAGACAATATTTCCTGACATTATCTTCCTTGTTTTTGGTTTCCTTTGCCAATAGTCTTGTCTTTATTATCATGTCATCTCTGAAAAAGCATTTTAAAGGACCATGTTACAGACTACAGTTGCAATGAATAATAGATAATCTACAGAATTTCAGTCTAAACAGTTCATTTCCATTAAGGCTTTTACCTAGAAGAAAATGTACTGACGAATTCCTGCCCATTTCTGACAAAGGGCTGCCTCATCCCTTTAGAGAACGGTCACCTACCAACAAAACAGGCTAAAGTATATCTAAACCTCAAGGACTCACTGCTTTTTGAATTTACCCAGGCTGTCCTTTTAGATAATATGCTCCAATATTACCTCTTTACAACAAGAATTGAGAGGGGACAATCATCCAAGTATATCCAGCAAAGGATATATTTTATATTTACTCTATTAGAGCCTATGCGGGAAAACTGCTTTCCCCAATATCTCAGGTTTACTCGGGACGCATTCTCAATGATATCCCGTCCTGAAACAACCTCTTCATTCGGGTACAAGGACACATAGAGCAATTGCCCGGTATCTAGGGGTGAGTCACATGCACACGTTTACTCCAGTGCATGACTACAACCGCTGATCATTCTCCACGGGGCAAAAAACACTCTGGTTTCTCCAATCAGCAATGAATTGCCTGGAATTGCGAATTGAAATTCTAAGAAACTCATACACACGGAGCACCCGTTGCTTCTCGAGACACACCCAGGATATGGAGTTGACAACAGAAGGCTTTCCTCTGGCCTCTAAATGTTACTATGACAATAGTTGATGGACTGCACACGCACTTAAGTGGAACAGAAAATCTATACCAAGTTTCATGCTTCAGTGCGTTTGTAATTGAGAAGTAATTACCAAATCAGGTAGCAAAATAAAAAAAGAAAATGAACTGACAACAAAACCCAAATATTTACAGAGGATGCACCACCTGATATTGGCTCAGCTCATTCAAGAAAACACCAGCAATGACAAAATAAGATTAAGGTAAGATTTGGAGAGCGAGCGAGCGAACCAAGTTCAGGCAGAATGGGTAGGTAATGGCAGAACAGAAGCGCACATCCTTCAGCAGGACTGGGGTGTATGCATGGCACTTATCTTTGGCATGATGTGTAGAATGTGTCTCAGTAATAGGATTATGAGATGGAGGGTGACGGAATTCCTTTTTCATGACACATTAGCGATACGGTAGTATATTTTTAAAGAGAAATTAGCAGGCTTGCCCATTGCATAGGCTACAAGGAGGCAATCTGTGAAAACCTATTAGATACTAGATACTTTAGTAAAAGAAAGAGACAAAACCAACATTATGCGCATCCATGCCTCTGTGATGACAACAGCAGCTGACCAAAGTTTGGACTTTGACTGTCTTCCTGTTCTAAGCTACTCAGTTCAGTGTACGATATGGCTAGATCTTTGTATATTGTGTTGCAGGAAAAAGGCCTCCGGTAGTCACTGTATTTGTTTATGAACTTGCCATTAATGCTGGGCATTCCATTCATATTTTTCCTCTACTTAGGAAACATTTGCTTCATTTTCAGTTCAGTCGCTAGAATTTCTGTGTTCATGAGTGCCAGAGATTGATGCCCTGCAGAATGATGCCTTGGTTTAAATATACACTGTATGTGTGAATATATCTGAGGGAGATATGAATATATTCCAGCCCACCTCCACTATTCTGATTCACCAACTCACCAATCTGTTTATTGTGTTTCAGCAGAGAGGAGGAACAGAAAGGGCAGACAATGCATGTAAGTACCATAGCTGTTTGCCAATGCATTTTTCTATTTTACGGTTGTTGTTGGTTTTAGTAAAGTGCTGATTTTTTTGTTCAGAGGTTGCCATATTCATGCTCTAGTGTTGAATCAATCTCCCTCCCTGCATTCAGAATTTCTTTGCCTCTTTCTGTTTGCGCCCATGTAGATGTATGTTATTCTTAGGGCAACCTATATTGCATGTGTTTTTGTTTGTGTCTATGTGCATGTGTTAAGACATTAACCACTAGCATTAAGGTATTGAGAAAGTGCTACAGTCTGCTGGCTGAGCAATATAAGGAAATCTTGTGGCTTAGGCCTATTTTCAAGATGTAATGTTTTTGGTGAAATTCACCTAAGTTCTACTGCATCTGTGTTGTTTGCAATGAAGGTTTTAAGGTTTGAGTCCTTTGAGATTTCTTAGTTAAATGGGGTAATGGAGTGAGACTACTGAAATGTGAGGGTTTCCTACCTTTAATAGTGCAAAATAAGTAAAAAAAAACAAAAAAACTCACCTGCACTTTAAAAAAGTGCAAAACATTTGTCACATTATGCCTTGACTTCTCATCATAGATCTAAACTCACTATACTGCACATGAATTTCATCAAAACTATATAAGAATTGAAATTAAAATGGAAACTCTGGTAGCAGTGGATATAGATCTTTAGGGGAGTTAAACGTGAAAATTGAGTATTAATTAAGCATGCAGGCATCTCTTTGTCGGATAAATTGTCATTCTTTCATGCAAAAACACCAAAAATAAAGGTGATGTCACAGGATTCGCTTGAAGCGTTTCACATCCCATAAATTCTACCCATGAGACTAATTATTCTCTATCTGTTTTATGCGCTAAACATTCACACAGTCATAAAACAAGTCATGCCATATTTCAAGGTTGTGAGTCAAGCTGTTGCAACCTCTTCAGTTCTCCTGTCTCAGCTACTGCCCAGGTTTCCCTCCTCTATCACTCATTTTGTATCAACTCTGCACCCATCACATTGAGACTGGCATTAATCAAAGTGCCCCACTTTGCGCCGGAAAACGTTGGGCGCAATATTTTGCAAAAGCGATTCTTGATCAAATTTAAAATGGCCTTTGAAATGAATTGTACGACTGATTATGCTTTACATTAAAAACAAGCGATCAAGTAAATGGAAGTTTAATCATGGTCACAAAGAAAACAGTGAGTTAAGTAGTATTGTAGCTGATTCAAGCAGTTTTTGGGCAGAATTAGCTAGCTGTAATGCTGACACAACTGTGGGGCGAACAGTGTGTTTACGTAGAAAGTTGTTGATCATCTGCTATTAAAAAAATAGCATATTATGTAACTTTGGCCCAGAAAAGAGCATTCATATTTTCTCTCTGGATAGTCTTCGCTGCTTGCTCAACATTTGGCATCAACTATAACCAGCACTGAATAACGACGGCTTTATCTGAGTTGCTTGCATGCGATTTGTTAATAATAGGCACTACATTTTAACTACTGGGCAGATGGAGACAGGCTATGTGAAGATTATTGATATCTTCAGAGATAAGCCAAGAAGCCAACCTGGTGTCATAGGGAAATGTGTACCTTGGGTTAATGAAAATACATGACTCTAGACGTGTAACCCCTGATGTGCATAGTTTTATCAGAAACACAAGAGAGTATCATTTTAACGAATATATCATTAAAATCCCTGGGACTTTTTTTGCCATGAAATATATACGCACACCAACAAGAGTTGCCTTCATCATCTATATATGATCTTTTTTTTTTTTTAAATTAGTGTAGTGTTTATGGGAATTAATTATGATCTATTACAAAATGTACTGGCCATCTATTACATATGTGAAGAGCATTAGTATAACACTGATACACGCCTCTGGGTACAGCCAGTTAATTTATTTTGCCAGAAGAAGCCCAACTTATGTTCTGACATTTTCTTTTGCATCTATACATACCCTGCTGTGCAGATATATTAGATGCAGCATGTTTAATTTATTTAAATAATTTAGCCAGGAGCACATTTCCCGGGAGAGGGCTTTTCTTGCCCGAACACGGAACTGCCAAATGTTGATAGGGCTATGCAACAGAACTGCTGCAGAAAGCATTGTGTGGGCTACAAAACAGTAACCTGTTTTGACAAAGCTATGCGGTCTGCCTTTCACAAAGCCAACTCTCAGTTTTTACTGAAATAACCCTTTTTTGTGCTACAAACTTCTGCAGGCAGGTGAAGAAAATAACTACATATCATTTTAAGTTTACTTTATTACCAACTTTGACGTATGTCGACTGAGAGTTACACACAATGCATGATGTTGTTATAATATTTTACAAATTCTGGATTCACAAGTAATGAACAAATGCTTTTTTAAATTAATTAGATTTGCAACCTATCAGAGAATGATAAAAGCTTTTCCAGGTCACTGTATTTCTAACAGAAGATTATAAACTGCAGAATGAGCAGTGTATACATGTTCCACTACCTGCAGCATGGCCACAAAAAGCTGGCTTGTAGCAGAACTAAAATGCCATGATTAGAAAAACCCCAAAGTAGAAAGGAAAAAGGCTATTGGGATGCTAGGGGCAGTGTCTGGGCTTGCCTGCCATCCTGATGTGGATTGGTTGCCAAGGTAGCATCTGCTGTCTCTATACATTCTGATGGGCCTAGCCACTGGGGTGTGTATTTTTCCCTTTATAAGCGACATTAAACCCATTTGTAAATTTTGCAAGATTCTATTCTCAGAATATTACATAAGTAACATGAAAATTAGCTCAAAATAAATGTGTTAATAAATATGCACATTTGTCAATGTGAACCTCACAGTAAGTTGTGGTTTTGTATTTTTATGTCTCAGTTTATGTCTGAACATTATTATTATTATTATTATTATTATTATTATTATTATTATTATTATTATTATTATTGCCATGGAAAATAAGTATTCAGTGCCATTTGCAAGAAATCCAAGTAGAGGATCGGACATAGTGGTTAACACGGCCACATTTCTGGAGCATTGGGGCTCTAAACATCCTACGGCATGGGGTGAGTACAAATTCGTACAAAGGAGTACAAAGGACTGAGTATCGGGCTGAGGACTGAGTATCGGGCTTAGACAGTGCCGACTGTAAGCCTCCTTCTCCTTGGAGGCCTAGCTTTACGGTCAAACAGAGCTTGCACGGAGAATTAAGCTGGATTTCAGTGAGAGAAAAGACCCAAATCCCTGGATATCAATACATTGATCTACTGGCACCGTGATGCAGAAAGGTCAAAAAAGCAAAAAAAAAAGTGGACCATAATGCTCAGGTAACTTTGGCCATTAATTACTACACCTTGATAACTGAAGGCCAGATTAAATCAAAGCCATTGGATTAAAGCAAAATAAAAATACAGCATTAAATAATGTGGGCCCTTCAAAAAAGGCTTAACCTGTATGGGTAGAAATGGGGAAGTGGACTGTTATCGCCTGACCAAATCTGAAAATGACTGAGATCACCAATAACCTAGATTACAAGACTCTGATTTAATTACTAACTGAGAAGCAGTTGTTTAGCCATTGTGGATTCAAAATTTATGAAAAACAAAAAAAACTAATAAAATGCATGCAAATAAGTCTCAAGACACCTCAAGACGTCTCATTGACCACATATATTGATAAACTACATGCAGAAAAAATAGCACTTATCTTTGTAATTTCTTGCAGTACTTCTCAATACGTAGCTCGCCATCTTCTACTGCATGTCGACCCTTAACACTTTGGAACTATTGTAAATAACTAAATAACTAAAATGTAAATATGTAAAACGTGACTGTACGTTCTACCGGCTCACAAGAACAACGGAGCGGCATCTCATTCAGTGTGTTATATTTGTATGTTCTTCTCTTCTGGGATTCTTGTGTTCCAGTATGTTTAGAGTTTTCTCTTGCTGTCTTTGCTACATCCCATTATCCCATCTGTGACCTTTACTGTCAGATGCGCTTATCAAAGTTTTAAAGACACAGTACTCCATTACAATCAACCTGTCTACTGAACTCGGTTCACTACGGTGTAGTGAATGTAAACAAACTGTAATAATAACAAAGAACGGATGAGAAATTAGTGACCACTTTAAAAGGACTAAAATTCAATCCAGCTGCCTTCAAACCAAAATGGCAACCGGACTTTGCATTTTTCTTTTGATGTGCTCCTAAGACCTTGCAATGAATTAGGGCAACTGGACATTGGTATATTTGTCCTGAAAAACTGTCAGGTTTTCTGGCGCAATTTGGTGTTTTTCTAGCTTTGGTTGGTCAAACATAGCAATGTTTGGTATGGTTGTAATAGGTATTTTGTGTTGATTTATGTGGTATTAGGGAATTGGATCACTTTGTGGTTTTAGAGGGAAAAGTGCAAATTTAAGGGGGTTACCTACTGGACTGAACAGGGGTGGAACTCATAAAGCAATTAGTCACAAGGGTGTTAGTTTTGCATGGAGACAACAGGAAATACAAGAGATGTAATTTAACAAAGCTTTAATTTTATTGTAAACACTCGAACAGACATTGAAAGTGCAGGGTATAGTCTAGTGAAAAAAATTAATTACTACAGACAGTAAATAGGGCTTTCATTACTTCTAAGTTGAGGATTCATTACTTCATTAATGCCTTTAATCATGTAGATTGGGGTTTAACTGACATTTGTACCATTTTTAATTTAATTGAAGATTTGTTTATTTAGCTCTTCCTTCCATCTCTCTTAATCAGATGTTTATCAGACAGTCTGTGACTGGAGGTAAAGTTAAGAGTCCAGTGGTGCGAAAGATTTCAGTATCTATGTGCAAATAATACACATTTTAATAATTATTGTCATTTGGTTAAAAAAGATAACATTTTAATAAAAACAACTCGGAAATAAATATTTATCCCAAACTCTTTTCCTGCCAGGGTGGTGTTAGGAGCAAGTGAAGCTTTACGTTTGCAGCCAGACAATCAATTCACGGAAGGTCTTCTGATTTTCATCACAATAGATCGATGTTATATAAAATGTTGATAGATAAAATGCATATTTACTTTTGCATGTCATCTCTCCCAGTCTTTTGTTTAAACTGCTTATTTAGGAAACACCCATCTTGGTATCTCTGTGTTTCCCCCTCCTCCTCTCTGCAGCTACGCTGTTCATTTGGCACATTGCTTGTGAGTGCTGAAGTGATGCTTTCGGAGTATTTTATTGTAAATAAATACATAAATAATAATAATAATAATAATAATAATAATAATTATTATTATTATTCTTTATTGTCGTTGCCGTAGAGAATGTGGTAATATGCTAGAAATTATGAGATTTTTTTTCTTTGCTCTGTACAGATTGAGTGTATGTTTTAAAAACAGCTTTACAATTGTTTTCCATTGCATCCAACTGACACTTCATATATTAATTTAGGGTCAACATATCCTTTTTTAGGGCCTACGTGTCCCTCAATCTCCCCAACCTCTGACACAAATGACATATCAGTGCAAATGTAGCCTTTAAAAAGTAAAGAGTCATACGGGGCACCATTTTGGCTCCTTGAGAAAACCATTACGCAGCATTTTCGAAACCGATAAATCAGAATGGACTGAAATTATTAGATGAGCGTTAAACTACTACTTATCCCTTTATTTTCCTATGGATCAGCACTACCTTTTTTGAGGCAGTTCACATGTATGATTTTAATATGTACCTAAGCTGGTATTAATCTTCAATTTGTTTGATTGATAAAATATGTTTCGGAACCCCATGAGTGCTAACAGTTAGATGTTATTTTCCTTTAAACAAAAGTAGTGTAGTTTTGAAGCTGCATACATTCTATGTAGCCCTTGTCTGTATTTGGTATTATAACAAGCCTGCCACTGTTTATTTAAAGGATCATAAAGTTTAACTGTGTGTTCAATATATTATTTCACTTTTGCTATCTCATTGTTAAATGTAAATCTTCAGATGCTGAAATTGTAAGCTTGATTTAGCTCCCCCCTGCCAGGGTACCAGGAGCCAACTGACAATGTTAAAAACTGCTACTCAGCACCAACCATGTGATTTATGGTGGGCGAATGGGCCAGATCTCTGATTCAATTGCAGGCGCATCTATCCCTCACCAGGGGAAAGCTTTCTGACAGAGTTGGGCAGTCACTGAAACTCACCGTCTGGTTTGAGCTTCATTGATATTCAGAATAGGCTAGGCTGTCAGCAGTCATTTGGCTGACGTTCTCCCAGAAAAAAAAAGAAGAAAAAAAAAAAGTGTTTGACATAATTGTAAATTCTAAATGTAATTGGATTCAGCTGTTAAAGTGAATAAAATAACCTATTAGTTTGGATGACATGGATGACCTGAATGACTATATCCTTAATTGATGTGTTGGGATTCTATAATAGTGTAATATAAGGTACCGTTGACATCTACTGTGCATTCACAAACGTTAAAGTGAATAATATCTAACTTGAATGCAAATGAGAACCCTCCAGTATTTCTTTGAATATTTCTCCAGTATAATGACTGACTAAAATGCAGCGGACCAGTCGAGAAATCGGAAAGAGACTCATTCCTAATACTTCTCCATCTCGCTAAGGTGCAAACATTCTATGATGCTCATCAAAATTTTCTCAGTGGGAGGAACCAAAACACTTGTTTACTGTTGACGTTTTCATGATTAAACATTCTGATTGGTGTTGCAAAGCTATCAGTAAATGAATTAAGAAAACTACATTTTGCTTTGTCATCGCTTCTCCTTAGCAAATTAAATATTACTGCGTAGTTTCAAAATTATGAAAGGTTGAAAAGCTTTTATAGGTTATGTTAAACATTTACGACACACGTTTCCCAAAATAGTTTCCTTACACACTCCATCAAAATAAACTACTTAACAAGACTTACCCAACCCAATCTAAACGGTCTAAGCCGTCCTTCCTATTGGTTGACAAAAAGTGTGGTGTTACTTCAGAAAACTACGACAGACTGTATAAGCAGTCTGCCTGGGCTTCAAGCCTGGTAGCCCATTGGCCCTCGTTACTTAATGTGCCAAACACTCAATGCTCTAGACATTTCTAAGAATTTCGTCTCCTTTACTTTCATAATGCAAATTATAAAGTAAATGCCTCAAACCTTGACACTGAGAGCAAGGTCGTTGATGAGACACAATATTTGCATTTCCGTAGACGATTTTCTGAGACAAGCTGAACAAACTTAAAACTGGGTTAGAAAGTCTTGCACTGGGGGATTGTACCTTGTCTTTCTGCGTTTGGCACTTTAACCTTGCAGTTCATTATGAGACAGAACACGAGTCAATAATGCTGAGCTTTGCCAGCTTTCTGGGCTGTTTCAGTGTGTTAATTGCTGCGGAAACTAATCATCTCAGTGTAATTAAAAGCTATGTTAAACAGACCGTGAGTAGCGGTGAATGGCTGCAGAGCGTTGCGTGTGTGAATTTGTGAGTTCATTGCTTTTTATCTGGTGTTGTTTATGTTGTATAAGTCAGTATGTTCACTGAATTCAAAATCTACATAGTTGCTTATTAGACACACTTAACACTCTTTACTTTTCCAAAGTCGAGATGAATATTTGCAGAATGAGTTAAGGTCCTCCTCTGATTTGAACCTGCAACCTACAGTTTTCGGTTGAAGAGCCTAACGTTAAAAGTTTTACAGAAATTTGAAATGGCTGCAGTTTAAAATGTTACATTAGCACTTAGGATCAAAACTCTGTGGTTTAGTCTCTGCTGACACCCAGCTAAGGTGCTAAATCCAGTGCCGACATTACCTGTTTAACCCGCTTTTCTTTGTAGTTAAATCAGAGCTTGGATCCCAAAATGACAAAGTGATCCGAGGGTAGCTGTCCGATGCTCTTTTGTAATCTCTCTATTTTTATTCATTAATTGTAAACACATTAAGTGTCCAATTACTGTATATTGAAATAGCAGTAACTATAAGAAAAAAAAAGCGTTTATAGAAAGTACTATATGTTGTCCTACAAATTTTAGGTGAAAGCTAAAACTAGTTGACATTTACCATCACCTTAGTTCCTTTAATGCCACATACTTCTGGCATTGTCCTAGTTGAGAAAAGGTTTACCGTCTTGCTTCATCAGTTGACTTCGGTGTGAATGGACCCCGTGGTGCATGCAGGAGACGGTTCTGCGGAAGGGGACGCCAGTGCGTGCTCACGGAGGAGACGGGGCGGACGGAATGCGTGTGCCAGGAAAAGTGCCACCCCACATTCATGCCCGTGTGTGGCTCGGACGGCAGGGTGTACGACAACCATTGCGAGGTGTACCGTGCCTCCTGCCTTCAGAGGAAGAGGATCTCCGCTGTGCAAAGTAAAGACTGTTTCTTCAGAGGTAAGGAAAAGTCTAATGTGTGGAAATTGTTTTTTTTTAAGTGTCTCACGGCATATATCTGTCTGTTTGCGACAGGCTGAGATAGGGTGAACTCTACAGGTTTAATTTCTTGACAATAGAAGGTACTGTATTTTTGTGTTGTGTATTGTCTATTGACAGGCTGTCAGTACAATGTATTGGAAAACTAATAGTTTGTTATGGTTGCTCTTTCAGCAATTGGTTTTTGCATGCTGTTGCAAATAAAAAAACTCCAATCAATTCCCTTAATTTGACAGATAGTTACAAAGCAGTAAAATAAAACTACAACATCATAAATTGAGGCACCTTGTAACAGCTGTGATTAACCAGTTTTTGTTATTGTATTTATAGATTTCTATAAATCAATGTTGGTGGCAGGTTTACTAGTCACACAGTATGGTGCCAGTAAACCTGCCATCCCGGAGGCCTGTTTTAAGATTTACTGTTGGGAGAGAGTCGGTTTATTATTCTTTCACTTTGATATTTTCAAGAAAAAAAATTCTCCTGACTCCAGGCTTATTTTTCTCATTAGGGATGGTGGTCATACATTAGCAAGAGTATTGCAATGAGACAATATAATGACATATTTTGAAACTGTCTTCATTGTGATTTTGGGCTTTGAAGGAACATGGATAAAATATATATAGCCATATTTTGTCACTAAATTTCTTCAAAGTTGTGAGGAATACTAAACACACAAATATGCAGTACTGTGCAAAAGTTTTAGGCACCCTAGCTTTTTTACACAAAAGTTTATTTTTTGTGTTCTGTATTAGTGATTCAGTAGAAAAAAAAAGTTTTTTAGATGTTCAAACATTTTCTGAAAGAAGAACAAGGAATTCTGCCACAGATGGCATGGTCTCCACAGAGCCCTGATCTCAGCATCATCGAGGCTGTTTGTGATTACCTGGGCAGACAGAGGCAAGGCAGGCAGCCTTTTTAACCAAATCGGCAAACCCAGGAAGAGCCAGCTCAAAAGAAATCCTCCACATTGGGAAAAACAAAATACAAGTAGTGTCTTAACCATTCTAAACATTCACTACTTGCAACAGATCTCAGTAGCTGTGCTCTTTATATGATTTGATTCGGTATTTTTATATTTATTATTTTGGCGTCAGGAGGCTTGACTAATTCAGTGTGCTCATGGTTGTTTTATTGAAGCAATTGAGGCAATTATACCACTAACAACATGTTGGGGCTGTTTTTATTTGGGTTTAATATGACTTGATAACAGCATTTGGTGCACTAATAAAAACTGAAATATAATAACATTATCATAATAACACTAATGAAAACAATTAAGTAATTGGGACATTGGGACTCAGATGTAGATAAATCAATTCAGATAATTTTGCACAGGTAGACAGACTGGATGAGCTAGGTACTGTTGAGAGTATAGTCAACGTAGTGTTTTCATATCCGAAAAAAGTCACCGTTCTTTGCAACCAAAA
Organism: Hiodon alosoides; assembly: GCA_025775065.1. NCBI lineage: Eukaryota > Metazoa > Chordata > Actinopteri > Hiodontiformes > Hiodontidae > Hiodon > Hiodon alosoides. The sequence goes on from JAOYSI010029730.1 coordinate 13,893, forward strand.
ACTACCAAAAGCTTGTAATACCAAGTGACTTGATAAAAATTTCAGATCTCAGAGACTTGACCTAACACTCTTCCTGCAGAAAATCTCTTCCGGTCTAATGCTTGGAAAATTGTCATGGGCATCTGGAGTAAGTGTTCCTTTTAATTTATAATGACATTCATGGGCTTTTGATTAAAGTTTCATTACTTAGTATAAAACTTCAAATATGTTTCTCAAATATCTGATACAAGAAAATGTTTTCCCTGATCGTGAGTGCTGTTCTGAAAATCTGTGGGGACTGCATCCTCTCATATTACTTACCCTGAAGGCTCAATTACTAGAAAAGGTTGGCCTTGTCACTGTGTTATGAATTCCAATATCGCCGATGAGACTGTGCATTATTCTGTGTAATCCTCACATTCGTAACTCTGATTTATTCGGACCGCCAGAGAAACGGGAGGCAAGTGCACAACTTAGGCAAGGATTAGAGATCACTGCAGAAATATACACTTCACACACACGGTACGAGCACCGCGTTCAACATCCAGGAAACGCTGACGAGAGAGAGAGAGAGAGAGAGAGAGAGAGAGGATCTCCCATGCAAGCTTCCATGCACGCCTTTTTTATTGAGATTTGTGGTCTTCAGCCTTAAATCTTTAATACGTTATCCTCCATGTATGATTCCCTTTTTCCCCATAACTGTGTGAATTCCAATCACACCAGAGAACACTGCAAGAACAGTCGGATCATTTAATAACTAATTTAATAACTAACGTAACTGTAATAAAATAAATGTAATACAAATACTAAACACAGATTGAGCAATACTAAACACAACTTGAGCAACCTCTTCCTTTTCTTAATACGCAGACACCTGGCAAATAGATTTTACACAATTTAATTTGACACATATTTAAGACATGTGAAATGAAGATTAGTAATGCAACATTGTGCGTATGGATATATTTCTGATACATGAGTGAATGTGGAACTCTGACAGTGTTGCTCCAGAAAAGTCAGAGAGGATATTCCAGGTAGCAAGACAGAGAATCTCACACATGAGACCCGTGAGAAATAATTTCTGGATATTTTTTCAAAAATACTGTTACTTAAATAACAGTGTATATTTTTACATTTCCAAATCACAGATTTTTTATTTAAATCTTCCTCATAGCTTACGTTTGCATAAATTGTTTTTTAAGAGGGTGTAAACACTTGTCTGACTTGATTAATTATGGCTATACTCCCATTTCTTCATACTGATAGAGTTCCCACTCTGTAAAGATTTAGCGTCATTTTAATGAGATCCACGCAATGAGTGAACTACTAGTGACAACTCCACATATACACAGCGGTATCCTTGGTTCTACACGAGGATGTGTTCCTATGCGCCGGAGGTGAACTAAGTCTTTGCATTTTCTCTGTGTTTCATCCTCAGGCAACACATGCACTTTGCCTGACTATAACAGGATGAAGAGCATGCTTCTTAACCTGCAGTTCAGAGGCTCAGGTGGCGGGGGGCGTGGCGAGGGCACGCTCATGGCCCAAAAAAGTGCCCTGGTGGACAACGTGTTTCAGTACTTAGATAGTGACAGCAGTGGGCACTTGCACAGAGAAGAGCTGGCTCAGGTGAGCCTCATATCATCATATCTTACAGTAGCAGGTGTTATGGCTCCATTTGGTGTGTAAAGAAACAGGATGTAGATCAGCCTTCATTATTAGAACAGGATGTAGATCAGCCTTAATTATTAGAACAGGATGTAGATCAGCCTTTATTATTAGAACAGGATGTAGATCAGCCTTCATTATTAGAACAGGATGTAGATCAGCCTTCATTATTAGATGAAGTTTTCTATACTATCTGAAGATAAAGTTGATGTGTGTTCATTACTATCAATAATAAACTTTTTTGTGATGAACTTTTTACTTTAATTTTGAGAAGGAACAAAACAAACAAAGCATGACAATGTTAAGGGAAGTTCCCCTTTTTAACCCCCCCTTCCCACCTCCTTGGTTGGAATCACCCACCCTGGAGCCACAGATAGGGTCCCAAGATATGACTCCAACTAGAAATAAATCATTGCTCCAAATGGATTGGATTACAAAGGGCATGTACTAAGATTTTCGTGGAGACGAAACCCCCTTGCTTTAACCCTCCCGTGGAGCACAGTGTGTAATTTGTGCAGTGGTAGCCTAGTTCCCCAGGGCACGCTATAGGCACACATTTCCGATAAAAAAAGATAAGAAAGAGGTACCAGTTAAATTATATTGTGATTTCACTACGTGCTTAGGCAGTTGCCCTGCAATAATATAAATTCCCCTACTGGAAGAAAATAAATAAATCTTGTGAGGCAGTGCAGGAAGTTTAATACGAGGACACTTCCTTGCCCAAACAAATCTAGAAATCAGAATCTGTGATTTGTCCCAGTACTTAACAGGGGGATAAAGAGGAGTCATGAAGCTAAAAGAATCAATGCGTGGTAAGCACATTCATTCTCCATTTTGACTGGAGACACAAGCTGGCAAACAGTTAGGAGGATGTGCCCACTTATTTAAATCCGTCTCAGTTTGTTTGAAGATTTTATTTGTTTGAAGAAATCACGGAATGTAAAGATGTCTGCACCAAGATATTTAGAATGATGAATATTATTAAAAATAGATGATAGGCTGTGGCTCAATCAAGAAACTTCGGACATTGTCTGCGTATAACGAGACGCAATGATAAATATTATTGATTCTAATGGGAGTAATAAAAGCAGACTGAATGAATGAATCCTGACCCTAAACCCATAGGGTCCATTACCGACTGCAGATGGGCAAATTCACATTTCTGTTTATATAGTTTTAATCAATAAGCCAGAATGAAAATTATAAAATGATTTTGAATATTGTAGAGTATGTTTGGTAGGTTGAACAATGAGAAGAAGGAAGCATCATGGTTTACCTATAGAAATATTTTGTTTCTACAGTTTTTCTCAGTGGCATGTCAGTCAGTCTAAATGATTTTAAATCTTTATCAAAATTTTCTTTGATTTCTATGCAGGTACCAATGAAGGATCACCTGGAGGACTGCACCTGGCAAGACCTGCTCCGATACGATGACTACAACAATGACGGGTACCTGACTCTGTGGGAGTTCCACGCTGCACTACGTAAGTACAGTTCGGATTTCGACTGGACCGCTTTGACGGTCTGGAACCGTAGAGTAAACGCTTCTGCCAATGGTCAATTAACACACGGTGGATGAATGAAATGTTGAAGATCTGATTCAATAATAAATTAATTGGATGAAATACAGAAAATAACTAGAACTAGGACTAGGGAGGGATGTACAAAATAAATGCATGTTTCCCTCCCTTGACATAGTCATTGTGTTTGAAGTAGGCAAGCTATTTAAAGTTATTTAAAAACGGATACATTAAAAACACATGAGACATTTCCAGAAAAATAGATGGTGATACATTAACCAAACACATTGCAAATTATTGGTTTCATTTGAAAGATATGCCGGCCACTAAGAAAAGGAGAGGCTATCAATCTTAAAAGCCCTGCTCATCCCACAATGATAACCACATTTGAAAAGTGCTGTGGTGTATTATAACCACCATTAAAGTCTCTGTGATTGCCTTGATTATTTAGCTGTTTGAAAGTATAAATGCATGTTGATAAAGCTGTGAGCTTCAGTGCAGAATGTGTGACTTTAATTTTCTCATTTTGTGAAGGTTTTACTGCCAATTTGTATTAAGTATCGAAGTGTTCTGAAAACAGCATTGCATCAGGATTCTGCACGGAAGATTGTCCTGAAATAAGTTTTTTATTATTATTATTATTATTACACTCAAAGTATAATGATATTAGTTATAACAGTGTAGTTAATTATATACAAAATTAAATATTAAGGATATGTTTCAAGTGCTATTTCTTTATAATCAAACGTTTAAGTTTTTGTACATTTTAAATTGTGTTAAATATTGCCAATCCATTTTACTGTATATTTCAGAATGTGAAGTACTTATATTGTAATTGGCGCTATGTTTACATGTGTTGACATAAACTGGAAGACGGTTTGGCTGTCACCTATGTCCTGGAATCCCATTCTGGAAGACCCTAACCCTTACCCCAGCATGAATATAGATAAATAAACACCAGAGAGAGTTTCTGCAGTGCAGCTGTGTATGCAGGGGGAAAAAAGTGGTTTAGTGCCAGTGACTTTGAGCTCTGAGCAGTCTCTTGCTCTTCTACCCAATTAATATTTTTCATTCCCCATTGTTCCTGCTAATGGCTAGATATGATGAGTTTGCAAGCTTCGCTGGGAAGTGAATTAATCACTGTTAAATTAACCAAGAAGGTGAGAATGAGAAGGAAGAAAACAGTGGAAGCAGATAGTGTCACTGGTCTCCAAAAGAGCAAGATAAGAAAAATATTATAATCTGCGGCAGACAGGGTTAATGAGCCTACGCTTAATTGATTCATTTTTTATTTTTTGGCTAGTTAATGTGGTTTATTCGTACTCTCAGACTGTAAGGTATTCACGCTGGAATTTTTGGTAAATTACTGGCAACAAAGTTGTCAATAAACCATAGTAAGTTTATGCATTGACTGATACAATAGTTTCCATTTTTGCAATAGTATCCAAACAAGTGAATACTGTAAAAATATAGTAGGCTATCGTATAATTACAGCAAACCTCTGTAATGGGTGGGCTGGTAATTTACCAGAATTCAGAATAAATACCAGTTGTGCATTGTGCTTTACAGTAAAATATTGTAGAAAGGACACACCGTACTTTATTGTAAGACTTCACATGAATTTCTTATTCCGAGTGACTTATTTACTGGGAATTGATGCCAGGCAGCTGGAAATATTTATGTTTGGATGAAAAACAACAGTTTCATTCTTTAGATAATTTACCCATTTTAAATTAGCCATTTAGATTTCAGGGACAAAAATTGGATTCAGATTCTTAATTTTGTAGACCTTTGTTTCCTCTGTAATATTGCTCATTAATGGGATAGCAAAATGTAATGGTTAAGGGTTCGCTATCTTTTAGTCTACAGTTTCAATCTGAAGAAGGGCACTGCTGTTGTACACACGTAAAGGTTAATGAACCCTGATGACCTTTCTTTTAACCTTCAAAAGCAGATACAAGCAGTGTTATGTTTTCTGTCCAGGTATCATGACTTTTAGTACTACCGTTCAGCAGATTTATTTGAACTAAGGTAAATTTTATTCCCTTTCAGGAAAGAGTGGTTGAGCTGCTGAATTAAATCACTGCTTTAAAGATGCAGTGGGGAAATTGCTGCTTAACAGAAAAGAGCAGTGTCAGCTATAGGCAGATTTGGGATCCCATCATGTCAGTCAACTGACTGACTGCTGAGAATTACCTGATCCCAAACTGACATACATAGTAGTCTTTCATCTTTTTAAGCACAGAATGTTTCTAGGATAAAACATGTACATGTAACTTTTGAAATATGAAAAAATATTTTTTTTTATAAGGCACATGACCAGTTTACAGAAGGTTCATAACTATAATGGAGACTTATTTTTAAACTTAACCTAAATGTGCTTAAAAGACACATTTTTGGTAGATTTGTTTCATTAATAATAATAAATCGAGTTACTTGAGTCGTGACAATTATTTCAGTCCTCAATTATTTTTGTTTAATAATCTTTATTATTCGATTTATGGTCTTAATACAGACATATATTATATTAACAGCGAAATTCACATCAGGTGCCTTCTCTAATAATCAGCTGTGCACTCAGTCTGATCTTGGCAGGAATACTGAACAGCAGATTGGTATTACTGATTTTGCTGAGCGAGTGAAGGCAATAAATTAGTAATAGATAAAAAAAACTTAAAGTAACATTTTTTTTCCCGTTTGTTTTGTGTTTAAAAACCCTCACACATGTTTTTTTTAATCCTATGACTCATACCTGATACCTGTTCTCACTTTTCGATAAATAAAACCATTTGCATTAAATTACAAGTTATACATATTTCTTCGATAATACCCACACAATCCTATTCAGAACATGATTTTGCTAATTTGTCAGTACTTCTTTATGGTTATTTTACAAGCAGCAGCATTGTCGGCACAGAGCACTTCACCAGTTTGCCACCAGAGGTCATCATCACCAGAATACTAAACATTTTGCATTTACATTTTAGTGATTTGGTGGTGATGTACGGTGAGATAAGCGCGCATAGGTAGCTAGGAACTGATCCATGGTTAGCTTGGTGAGTGAAGGTGAGTATCTTGTGGGAGATCCAAGCTGCAACTGGGAGCCAGTGGAGTTTGATGATGAGGGGGTTAGCATGGGTGGGACTTCCTTTGGTTGAAGCTGCAGCGTTTGAATTAGTTGGAGAGGTCTCGTCGAGGAAGCGGAACCGAATTGAACATATTAATTGTATTCATGTCGATTATTTAAATAATCGCTCTACACACCTCTAATTATAACATACGTCACAGACATTCCCCTGCATTAAAAAAATAAAAATAAAAATATTCAAGGCAGAATATTTTGAAAGATAATACTTCTGGAAATAATTCACTTTTATATGTATAAGCTGTTCACGTCGGTTGTTAAGTAATTATAAGACAATCAGACTGTGATTCTTGCATTGAAGGATAATGAAATGATAAAATAAAAACATTACAGGGTCCGTAATGCAAATCCTTCATCCTTTAAACAATTGCGTATTCTACATTGTAGCCCTCAATACTAAAATAAATAAATCAAACCACTCTCCTAATTTGTGCCTTTGTACTTATAATATCACAAACATTTCATGTATAAATCAAACTTGTTTTCCCTACAGAACAAAAAGGACCAATATTCAAAGGCCTTTGTGGATTCCGTGGCATGATACACAGGTCCAACCAATAGAGCTTAGCCAACAGGATTTTAAAGTGGTTTTCAGAATCTCTGCCCTCAGGAATCCACCCAACCCAGCTTAACCCAACACTGAAGTAATTGACCAGGATAACTGGGTACAGGTGTGCGCAGAGAAGAGAAAATTGAAGGATCAATTAAGCTAAAGTACCAAAAGTCCCTGTGAACAGAACACAGGAAAATAGGAGGAGACTGCACGTCTGTGGGCGAACTGGAAAATTGTTCTGTGAGGACATAACAGCTGTTTTACTGTTCGTCAATAAATCACTCAACAAGGAAATCTATTGAAAGATGCAAATGCTTTGCTGCTTTACAAATGGTATAAAAGGTATTATCTGTTAGTTATATTTCATGTATCAGCCCGGATGTAACTTTCAAAAAGTTATATTTGATACATTTTGAAATATTATACTGAGTCTTGGAATTACACTTGCAGTTTTTTATTTTAAAGTGATTTAGTTAATAGGACAAGCTAGTGAGTAGAATGCAAATCACATGTCTCAAGCTGGTCTGAATTGGAAAAAAAAATGTTTAGGAATGAAGTCGCTGCCCTTTGAAAAGCTTAAAATTATGAGGTGCATCTCTATTGTTTTGGTAAAGAGACAAAAAACAAGAAAAAAAACAAGGAAAATGCTCACAAATTTGGGAGAGTCATGGATTGCTCACCTTTCCCCGGTGTTACTGCAGCATTCATTGTCTGACACAACCAGGTTAACAATTATAATACATGCATTAATGAGATAAGACCTGACCGTAATGAGCTGTTGTACACTGATTTATTTAATTATATCTTAATTAAATGCTAATATATTTTCTTATAATTTGTTCTTCTTCTTTGCAGAACTTGCAGAACTTACAGAACTTGCTAAAATAACTCTCAGAAGAGGTAGATTAGAAAAATTCATTTCTACGGGTTAAAATGATACTTTTCACACCAATAAAGCAAGTGTCAAGGCAAGAATATAATTAAGTCATCTGATTGGCTATATATCAATTTTACAGTCTGCTTTACCATATTGTAATACCATTATGAAGAATATTTTATGAAGGCAGTTTGAGCCTTCACCAGAAAAAAAAAGTTTTTTAAATATGAAAAAAATATTTGGGATGGTAACTACCAATATGGTGGATGTGCTCATTTTAACACCACCATGAATTTTACTTTAACCAACGTCACATCGGAAAATAGGAAAGGAATTCAAACCAAGAATCGCAGAATCTTGGAGCTGCATGTGATATAATTTGATCTACACTTTGAAAGCCTATTATATTTTCACTAACATTTCTCAAAATTATTTAAAAAAAAAGCCTTTTGGATTTCCTTCTTAATACATTAACACAAGATGGTCTATGTATTGGATTCTATCTAAAACATCTTTAATTAATTGTTCTGCAAGTTAATAAATAAAACATAAAGACTTGCTTACAAAGTGTCTTTATTATTTAATTGATTTGATTTTACCTTAGGCTAGGTATGGTCTAGTTTCTTGAGTGATATCCGTTTACAGAGGGCAGAGAGAAACTGCTAATTGGAACAAATGCTCATAAAGGCAGAGGTATAACGTAGCTAATGTGAGTAGTGTCCACCATATTTGCGAATAGCCAGGCATTCAAAGCCCTACCATACCGCTTTCAAAAGAATTTTTGAACTCCTGCCGTGCAGACAGCATCATGCATAAATAGTGTGTCTGGGTGTGACAGAACCGCAATCATGGTGTTTCTGCACAATTGTGAACTGATGCAAACGGTAGGGGAGGGGGACTTCAGGATTTAGTCTCTGTGATTTAGCTCTGTGAGTATGTCAAACGCTAATCTGATATTCTTTTGACATGTCTTACATGTTGTAGAAAGGCTTCTGCAGAATGACTGCTGAGGATGATGACAGAGACTCAGCAGGCTGTCGGCATTGTTCTTTTTACATTACATTGTGACTTTCCTCATAGGAGATTTCCTTTCAAGTATTCTAATTCCTCTTACAGAGGATTAGTTCAGTATGAGTCATTATTCGAACGGCAAGCGTTTTGAAATTTGATAAAAGCAAACTTTAAATTTACAAAGCTTCCTTTGATTGGTTTAAGTTTTGCTTAAGTTTCTCCTTCCGAACACACAGCAGTCTTCCTCTCAGAGGTAAAGTAAGTGAACTTGATGGCTTCTTAAGTCTATTAACTGCCCCCCTGAGCTAGTGCTTCTAAACCAGGGAGAAGAAAGAGACGATGTTGTCAAAATATTTACTCCAAACAGACCCCAGTGCCAGTAATTTCAATGCACATTAAATGCTCAGTCACTGGCATAAAAAAGAAAAAAAAACGTAATCAGACCCCATTTAGCATGCGAGAGTAGGTGTCTGTGAAGAAGGATCTAACGTCTAATTAACAACTAAACTTTCCTGTCTATGCACCCTTTGCCTACAGTTCACGGGTCTTGTTTCTCTAATAAAACAGATTTGGTTTTTTGATGGTGATCCTGCCTAATCACAGAACCTGTGAGCAATGGTGAGAAATTAATGACTTTGGGGTTCTTGATCAATGTCACTACAAGTCTCTTCCACAGTGTGTCTCTAAGCTTTTCATCTATTTTCTGAGGTTTCCGAGAGATTTTTTTTTGATGGCCAACCACTGAATGGCGATAACAGCAAGCACTGTTGTATAAACACTTTGAGATTATCCTTAAATCCAATTACGCCGAAACTGAGTTAAACATTACACCAAGCTCTAAATGTATTCAACGCTGAAGAGAATGAAAAACTGAAGATAATGGATTTATTTGCTGCATCCAAATCCTTACTACATGCAATTAGCATTATCTAGTATTCCAGATATGCTCCTTCAAAATGTGCCAATTGATATTGACCCAAAGCCATCTCCGACCTAATAACTCTTCTGATAAATTGCATGTTTTTAATATATATGGTATTTGGGGGTGGTCCTTAATTATCCTATAATTTTAACAAAATTCAATGGTGAATTGCTTGTCAGACACTTTTATCCAAGGTGACTTGCGTAACTAACAATTTCATGCATCCTGTCATTCAGCTGATTTTTACTGAATCAAGTCAGCTTAAGTACCTTGCTCAAGGATGTAACAGCTAGGATGGTACTACTGGCAACCTTTCAGTTATAAGCCTTTCACCCTAACCACTACACTACCAACTAAAACTTTGCTAGAGGTTATTGCTAAGGCTGGAAACACAAATCCTTTCATTATTTTTTTTTGACAGAGGTCGTTCAGCTCGTTCTTCCTGAGGATAAGAGAGTGACAGTTTCCACGGTGACTGTGGGACTCAGCACGGTGCTCTCATGTGACATTCAAGGAACTTTGCGGCCACCGATTGTTTGGAAAAGAAATGGGATCATCCTCAATACCTTGGACATTGAAGATATTAATGTAAGACAAGGATTTTTGTTTCTTAAGCAAGCATATATAATCTATGAATTGCACTTTTCATTTGATTGAGTGTAAATATATGAAGCTTCATATTCTGTGTTTCCTGACTTGATGCTGATGGTTTTAAGAGATCAATATTTCATATTTTTAGACTCATTTTTTTCCTATTGTATGTTAACAAACGGCCTTGTAATGTTTTCCTTGACTTCACATCAACAAGCACAGGTGGCTGTATCCTCCCAGTGTTTGTATTTTATTAATCTATTTGAATTATTTAATTTAAATGAACGGGCCTGATTAAAGTGATTGACACCATTTCAAATAAGTATAATATGTAATAGATGTTCCCTTTCAAATATGAAATATAAACCACCATGAGTAATTTTCCTAAGGGTAGCGTTATAAAAAACAATACATGCAACTTTTATCACTTGTAACCAAATTGGGCCACAATGGAGGTCGCAAAGAGTTTAAAACAAAAGAAAATTACAGTGCATTGACCAATTACATCGAAGACCTGCACACAAAATATTAATACTTTTTGGTAAGAAAAATTATTATTTTCACCGGACTGTCTCCTCACTCACAGAGAGATATGGTTCCATCTGTGACTAAGTTCATCTATTTTAAAGGCACAGTGCTTACTTACAATCAACCTGTCTACCGAACTCCAGTAGTGTGAATGTAAACATGCTGGATTAAATAGAAATACTAGGTGAAAGTTCAGATCACTTTAAAACATTAAGTTTTTAATTAAGCAATATGACACTGGAGGATGTGTGTTATTGTGAGTACTGGCATCACACTATTGACATTTGTAGTAGTGCTTTTCTTGCTGGCATGCTCGTGTGCTTTGTTTATGAGTATTTTTTCGCTTGAGTGAAGTTTTGTACTTATACATTACATCTACAATGAACTGAACAAACAAGTACAACTTCCGAAAACCACGGCACCCTCCTACTTTTGGTTTCAAAATAAGCAAAACCTGTGCCTGCCCACATCGTTGACCAGGATAAATAAATTGGGATACAAACGTATTTTGCAATAACGTTGCAAATTTCACTATCACGTGTGGGTTTGATTTGGTCCGTTCCTAGATTGCGTCGTGTAACACCCAATGCAATCTATATGCAACTCAACTGCAACCTGGTTGCATCTCATCGCACAAAGTTGAAGTTATTGTCTATGTCCAATCAGTGAAGAGTTACTGGTCATGTAACTTTTTTTGTGTTTGTTATTTATTCTCTATTTTGTAGGCTGACACGTTTTGTATCCAGATAGCTAGTGCCATTACCTCTGAAAATTCAGAAATTTCCTTGTTTTCGAAAGAAAAGCACATTTTTTGTCCATTAAAACTACAATGTAGACATTGTTAATGTTGTAGCTTTAACAATGTTGTAGCTGGATACAGCTGATTTTTAATGGGATGTCTATGTAGGCGTACAGAGGCCCATTAATCAGCAACCATCAGTCCAGTGTTCCAATGGCATGTTGTGTTTGCTAATCAAAGTTTATCATTTTAAAAGACTATTTAATCATTAGAAAAGCCTTTTGCAATCATGTGGGCACAGCTGAAAACTGTTGTGCTGATTAAAGAAGAAATTAAACTGGCCTTCTTTAGACTAGTTGAGTATCTGGAGCATCAGCAATTGTGGGTTCAATTACAGGCTCAACATGGCCAGAAACAAATAACTTTCTTCTGAAACTCGTCAGTCTATTCAGTTTCTGAGAAATAAAGGCTATTCCATGCGAGAATTTGCCAAGAAACTGACGATACAACGTACAATGCTTTGTACTACTCCCTTCACAAAACAGCGCAAACTGGCTCTAACCAGAATATGAAGAGGAATGGGAGGCCCCGTTGCCGGAGGACAAATACGTTAGTGTCTAGTTTGAGAAACAGACACCTCACAGGTCCTCAACTGGAAGCTTCATTAAATAGTACCCGCAAAACACCAGTCTCAACGTCAACAATGAAGAGGCGACTCCGGGATGCTGACCTTCCAGGCAGAGTTGCAAAGAAAAAGCCATATCTCAGACTGGCCAATAAAAAGAAAAGATTAAAATGAGCAAAATAACACAGACACCGGACAGAGGAATACACATCTAAGTTTGAGGTGTTAGGATCACAAAGAAGAACATACATGAGATGTAGACCAAATGAAAGATGTTGGCGGAGTGCCTGACACCATCTGTCAAGCACGGTGGAGGCAATGTGGAAGGCTATCACTCCATTTTGCAATGCCATGCCATACCCTGTGGACGGTGCTTGATTGGAGCCAATTTCCTCCTACAACAGGACAATGACCCAAAGCACAGCTCCAAACTATCCAAGAACTATTTAGGAAAGAAGCAGTCAGCTGGTATTCTGTCTATAATGGAGTGGTCAGCACCGTCACTGTGTCTCAACCCTATTGAGCTGTTGTGGTAGCAGCTTGACTGTATGGTAAGTAAGAAGTGGCCATCAAGCCAGTCCAACTTGTGGGAGGTGCTTCAGAAAGCATGGGGTGAAATCTCTTCAGATTATCTCTACAAACTGACAACTAGAATGCCAGAGGTCTGCAAGGCTGTAATTGTTGCAAATGGAGGATTCTTTGATGAAAGCAAAGTTTGGAGGACACGATTATTATTTTAATTAAAAATCATTATTTCTAAACTTGTCAATAACTATATTTAATAATCATTTTGCTATATTTCCTATTCAAATTAATTTCATGAATGTTTTCATGGAAAACACGGAAATTTCTAAGTGACCCCAAAATTTTCAACAATGGTGTACTAGATCGTGTTGATTTGTCGCCCCAGTTACTTACATATGTTAAATCACGAGAAAGCTTGTCAGATGTAGAACGTCCGTAATCTTATAAAGTATGGCAGCCAAGACGCTTCCCTTTCATCTAACAGTGCACAGAAACTGCCAGCTAATCAGAGGTCCCCAGTCTAGAATTCAGATTTACAAACATTTTTCGTTTAATTTTTCGCTTCTAAAATCACTGCCATTATTGATTAGTCTCTGGCTGGAGCTAATTGTTTGCTATGTGTAGGTCTCTGACACAGCTCCTTACAGTCTGCTTATTTAATAAAGAGCTTAGCTCTTTGTGTGTGGTGCAGTCATACTTTGGTACCTGCATTATCTGTGCCTTTTGGTACTCCACATACCCAATCTTTGTTAGCTAATCTCAATGCAAATTGTAGAAGAGGGCACTGATCACTTTGCTTGTTTTTGGCGGAGCAATCTGCACGCAAAAAAGCCCCTAGTGGCCACTCTGTTCTAATACAAAGTACTTTTTTCCTGCCTATGTTCCAGGAGATGCTCTTGGCTCGCTCACTGCTTCAGAGGGCTTTGGGGGACAAGAGGTGGACCCCTCCTTGGAGGTGGTAGACTCTGAGACAACCGTATCCATTTTGGACACAAATCCAAAAGGACACACTGGACATAGGTTAGCCTGCTTCGATAGGATGGTGCTTCTTTGTTTGTGCAGACCAGCCTGTGATGGTTCCCCCTATTTCTCAGAGATTTGGCGGGAGCTGCAATCCTTGAGGCAACACCCAGCCATGATCTCGGCATCTCTCCCACTTTCCACCGATTAGCTCTTTTGGCACTAGCCCTCCCTGCTAATTTGGCCCTGCTGTTCAAGGACACGGCAAATGAACAGTATATGGTGACAGGGCTGGCACTTTCCTGGTCCGCGTAGACAACAACAATACCATCCTGGCGGCTTGCCAGACAGGTTTATTGGCTTCAGCTGTGGGTGGACTTAGCTCCAATCAGCTGGGAGAGTGTTTTTTCCCAGTGTTTTGCTCTTCGGTCACTCTCTAGCTCCCAAAGTGTCTGGAGGACTAATTTGCACCGGTGCAGCACAGGTGCAGCAACACATGCAGCTGGTTACTGACTGTCTCTGCAGATTTGGTCTGGGAGTAAACTATGCCAAGAGGTCAGCTGGTCCCAGCTCAGAAGCTGGTCACAGCCTACACAGGCCTGTGGCTGGATTCCTGGCCAATGCTCTCTACTCTGCAGATTTTCCAGAGCACCCCATGGAGGCTCTACCTTGAGGTTAGGAGAGTAATTTGGGAAAAGTTTGGGACTGCCTGGATCAATTTGTTCTCCATAAGACGAGACAAAGTTTGTCAGGACATTAGCCAGCGGTCCTTCTCTATGTGTTTCCACTAGAAGCGTTGCTCCCACTTCACCTGGAAAAGATCAGGCAGGAGTGAGTCCTGCTGATAGTGTTGCATTGGCCCAGTAGAGCTTGTTTTGCATCTCTGATGCAGCTCCTGTGCAGCCCTCCATGGGAACTTCCCAGTATCAGTGATCTTCTAAGTCAGGTTCAGAGCACTTTGGCATTACAACTCATCCAGCCTGTGGTAGTGGGTTTGGTCCCTGAAAGTCTCAGGTTAGGACATTTGTGCCTTTCTGACATGGGGATTGACACCTTGCAGAACCCTAGGTAAGCCTCCACTCATTTCCAGAAGGGTTACAAGTGACGGGTGTCTGGGTGACCCTGTACACGTCTATCATATTCTACCGGCTGAACTTTGTAGACGCTCCCCAACGCTTTTGGAACCGATCCATCTAGCACCCTGTAAATGGTGAGAACCACTGTCTGTGCATGCATGTATAATGGGTGACGCTCCTGTAGACCCATACCGCTGACCTCATGACAGATTAGGCATACTTACCAATTAGCGATGGTTCATATTTTGTATTTGAAAGGGATCGTTGGGTTATTGTCATACCCATGGTTCTAGAAATAGACATATTAACCATAAGTAATTGCTGCTGTGGCTCGGAAGTAAAAGAAAGTGTCATGGCTGGCGTACATTTATAATAACACGGACGTATGACATCAGACACACTCTCGTGAGAGTTGATACATCTGCTCAGATATATTTCAGTTTTTTTGGGGGGGGGGAAATAACCCATTAGTGATGGTTAATATTTCTTTTTCAGGGAACTACGGTTCTGATCCAAACGTTCTAATTAATGTCTACTTGAAATTAAAATCTCTCATTTAGGCAGACCAGTGTAAAGTACAACGCTTAAAAAACCTTAAGCTGTGTCGCACACTCTTCCTCACTCCTTCATACTCTAATACCATCTCATTCCATAAGCCTTGTATAATGTGTCTAAAATTCCCCTTTCCTATCCTCCTGCTTACATAAGACACGTGTTTTACGCATTTTTGTATCCATCTTCTCTGTTCTTCATTAGGACTTTGGCGATGATGGCTCACTCTTCATTACCAAGGTGACAACCATCCACATGGGGAATTATACATGCCATGCTTACGGCTATGAGGATCTCTCCCAGACACATGTGCTGCAGGTGAATGGTTAGTAAATGGAGCGTTTGTCAGTTTTAATCCCATGCTGAGTCGATGCCAGGCGATGTCATGGCTGTTTCTATATTTTGATCTCCTGCAATGTAAAATATATACATTTGTATTCGTACTGATTTTGCATTTATATAGAAGAGGGATAATAACCGTTTTTAATCCATAAAAGGCAGCAATTTATTTCTATTTAAATGTTTCACTTCTTTGTGTTTTTGAACAATATAGTTTAGATAGAAGAAACATGTTTCAAATACAGTCTTGAAAAATTATTAAAATTTTAGTTGCAACTAAAATCAGAGGTTCTAGTTAGAACAGCAGTGATTAGACAAGCTGTGTAGGAAGGATTTTCAGACCCTATGTGGGTGCGTACGTTTTCATTCTTAGTTGTAATATTTGTGTGTTGTAATATTTGTTGTCAATTTATTTTTTGCATTTAAAAAACGAAAACAAATAAATAATCCTTGAATTTAATATGCTCACTATAATTTTGAATTTGAAACCTTTCATGTTAGTCCAACACTTTTTTGGTTACAGCCAGAAAGAAAATTATTCAGTGGATTTTTATCAACAACAACAAAAAAGTAGAGAGGCAAGAAAAAGCCATTCTAAAGCAATGTTCTTTGAAAAAAAGAAAAGAAACAGGAAGACAGTTTTTTCCAAGCGTATTGCTTTAGAAATGGATTGACGTAACTCCTTATCAGTGATTACATTTTGAATTGTGCATCTCAGGAAATCCATGAGCGCTGATAAAAAAATCCACTTTTAATGCTTTGTGGTATTGCCGTTCGATAACGATGTAAACACAAATTTTAGGCTAGAAAACGTTTGAGGATAAGAGGAAAAACAATTGCTCCATTCTTTCTTATGGGATTAAGGCTAAATGACATACAGTACAGCTGCCTTTGAAGGCCCATCAGAATGTATGCGTACCTGAAAGTAGGTTATCTAGAGTGGCAATTACCCTACCTTACATATTTCTGGGTTGTTAGGGGGAAAGCCCATTAGTGATGGTTTATATTTATTTTTCTGAGAACCACCGTTCTGATCCCAACATTCTAATTGATGTCAACTTGAAATTACTTGCAAGGTTTAAAAAAGCTGTGTCCCACACTCTTCCTCACTCCTTCATCTAATACCATCTCATTCCATAACCCTTGTATCATGTGGGGAAAGTTTTCCTTTCCTATCCTCCTGCTTACATAAGTTAAATGACCCTCCCTTACCCGTATTTATTTGCTAAAAGATTTTGGAATAAGCACTTGTGAAGGGACATCTACATTAAGAAAGCCTGGAACCTGTTAACAGTTTTGTCATTACCAGTCATTTAGCCTCCACTCTTACTTGCTAAAGCTAGTGACATTCACAATCTTACGTGTAACAGTTTGGCAGCGTTTTAAGCTAGGGGAGTGCATATCCTCAGTCTCCTGTGTGCAAATCCTGGCTCTTCCCTAATGTGATCTGATGTCTTGATTCACATCTTTTTAAACGTTCTGACTCTCCCCATTCTGCTGTGTGTGTCTAGTGCCCCCAGTGATCCTGGTCTATCCTGAGACCCAGGCACAGGAGCCTGGATTGGCTGCCAGTCTGCACTGCTATGCAGATGGAATCCCTCTTCCCAAAATAGTTTGGCTGAAGAACGGCATGGAATTGTTACCCGAGCAATCCAAGCAGCTCTCACTCATGGGTAAGGCTGACTTTCCAGGCAGCTTTGATTCCCATACGATATACACTGAGGCTGCTCGGAAAGATTAAACAGGCATGATAGGTCAACGGTATTGAGTTTGACGGTATTGCAAGTAACTGTTGAGCGAATTTGATATGTGGAGCAGGATTTGTGTCTATATGTCAATTTATTTCTTGATAGCTCTGTTAACGTCACTTTTTAAAATTAATATGTCTGTAACTATTAGTATAAATATCACAGACATGGACATTTCACTTTCACATTGAGGAGATCAGCAGCGTACCATGGGGTCCAGCGCGGGGGGGGGGGGGGGGGGGGGGGGGGGGGGGGGGGGGGGGGGGGGGGGGGGGGGGGGGGGGGGGGGGGGGG
>JAOYSI010029741.1:0-17434 GCA_025775065.1 Hiodon alosoides
CCCCCCCCCCCCCCCCCCCCCACGGATTACAGTACTCAAAATGCACACCACACTATTCAGTCTTTGAGATGCTCCAAAAACGCATGTGATTGTAACACACATACCTGCGTTCCTTCCACCTGTTGAGGTCGAAGACAGCAGTATAGAGAACGTCCACCTGTCCCAGAGTCTTCTCTGGGTCCAGACTGCGCTGCAGCAGAGACATGGTCGCTGGGTCCTCCTTTAGGCACCTGGAAATGGCACACACACCGTCTTAACATCAAGCATTGACCCAGTCTCACAGTTTGGTGCCGTTCAGTAGAAAATTAAAACAACTGGTTTTACCCGGTATTACCTTTAATGTGCTGTAAAGTCCTTGTAAAACGACAGAAGCTACTTTAAAAACCAATCATGGAGTTAGTGGTTAAAACACACAAGGGAACAGTCCTAAAGGGGTTTTATTTACCATGTAGAAGGAACCTGAACCACAATCTTGGCTCCCTCCAGGGTAATGTGTGGAGCATAGGCTTCCTTGTTCTCAATCTGAGCCGTGTCAACCACCACCTGTCCACAAACAACCAGTTTACTCTGAGAGGACAATGTCAGCTTTCTGATATTCCAACAAACCACCTGTCATTGCCTGTGAATTTATTCAGCATATACAAAGAACATCAGTATTTCAAAACTTAAAAACAATATGTTTTGATTTATCTGGAACAGTGTCGCTAAGGTTATGAGTAACACAAAAGAAACAAACTTCAGAGATAAAGTTCATTTATGGTTCAATCAGGAATACAAATGTATTCCAAGTACAAACAATCAGCAATATTTGTATTCAACACGGTTATCAGAAACTTCTTCGAAAGACGTGGTGTCTGGAGCCCAATAAAGGCTGCGCTCACCCCACCCGGTCATTTGTCAGGAAGGGGTTTCCTGTCTCTTAGGAAGTGCTACCCATTGTTATTTATAGTGCAGGCGCATCCTCTGTGCTTAGCAGTGAGTCCAGTGGAAACACACAGAGGGATACCGTGCCCATTCTAACTTGCATATAGGACAAGGCTACTGGCAGCTAGGCAAAAACAAGCAACACACGCCCTCCAAAAACGGACAATTCTTCTGCTGTCAGCGCAACATTTAAAAAAATGTTCAAACAAAGTGTTCTCTATGAAGAAATGACCTTCAACTGAATAATGTTAAAGGGAGTTGACTGTTTTCTACTGGCAACTGCCCGAACATCGGCCAGGACGACATGGACAGGCCCCAACCCACTCAGCAATAAAACTACAAACAAGCGCAGCGAAGATGGTCAAGTGCCGTACGACCCGACAGATTTTTTGCGCTTCGAAATTCCATCAGAATTGATCGAAACATCGGATCCTTTGAATGAAACACTCGCGGAACAAAACCTCCGCCCAGGGCTCTGGAGTAGCATGTATGGACAGAGATGAAGGCCGTGCCTGATACTCACAAGTCCCGCCTGACCGAACAGCAGCTGTACGGCGGTCTTACAGGCCCCTCTCCAGCTGGAGGGGCACACCTGATTGAGGACCTCGGTGACGGGAGAGTCTTCGTCCCGGTGCGGAGCCCCGTTCTTCCCCGCAGCCGCCTCCTTAATGAGCTGGAGCATGGCGTGCTGAGGAGACGACAACAACAACAACGCGCGGCGGGCGCTCTTAGGTCACACAGCGGGACGGACGCACCGCAGCAGCGACCGGGAGGCGGAAGAGGCGAGCGCCTCGACTCCTCGGATTCGGGAAACGAAAAACAGCATTTCAATAATGGCCGCACATTGCGCCGCTTCTGCCAACCTTGTTGTGGCTTGTTCTCGCTCACTGAACAATGTCCTACAGAACAAAGCAAAATATGCGCATCTGATTTTATCCCAGACACGGAGGGAACAAAGAACTCAAAGTAATAAAGAGGAGAATAGCCCACACACTGGTACTGCGCACAAAGGACAGTGGAAAAATTGTAAAAAGCAGCAGGAGAAGAGCATTTATACCTTGCCCGTCAAAACCAGACAAAAGCTCCAAAATGAACCGTGTCAAAAAAAACAAAAAAACAATGATATAGTGTATATTCTTTTCCTGTAACTTTATTTGAACCCCAGGGAACTGTGAAAACAGACTATGAAAACGGATCATTCCTCATTTGGGTGTAAAAAAAAAAACCCCCACAGAGAGAGCGGACAGGTCCGCGGCGGCTCAGTACCGTTTTCAGTTTGAGGTTCTCGCCCGCCGACTCGTTGAACGAGACGCCTTTGAGGAAGTGGGAACCGATCTGCACCGGGACGGTGGGCAGCTCACACTGAATGGGCTGCGATGGGTTCTGCATCCGGCCAGCCTGCTGGGCCTCGGCGTCGCTGCAGCAGCCCTGCACACGTGCACACGCACACACACACACACACCGCACCCGTCAATCACAGGCACATCCTCCACGTCTGTCTGCGGGGTTCCTACTGATACACCCCTCACAACTCTCATTTATGGGCATGCCGCTTTTTTCACGAACTTAGCGCAAAGTGTTAAAATGACAGTGAAACACACATACCAGTAAAGACGCTTCAGCCAGTTTGGGGTTCAGGTGAAAACCAGCTTTAAGTGCGTACTCGCTATGGCCCAGACTCTCTAAAGCTGCTTTATAGGCCTGCCGGGATGGGGAAAAGATGCAGAGTGTATTCCTCAGTGTCATAAAACCCTGTTCCTGACAAGCGCTTTCTGCCTTCAATGAGAATTATGGCTAATATCATTTGTAAGACAAGTCTTCAAAAGGAACACGGTGAACGTTGCGTAAAAGTGATCCCACACCTGTAAGGCATTGTCGATCTTCATGTTGAGCTCTTTCAGCTGGTGCTCAGGGATGGTGGTGTTGTGGGAGCAGAAGAGGCGCTGGACCTGGATCCCAGCCAGGCAGCCGTCCCGTCCCCTCTCTCTGAGGCGCGACGTGGCCTGGAACACATTGTCGCCACACATTAGACCAGACCCACACCTGCGCAGACCGCGGCAATGGAAAACCCCGTTCACCTTGCCCATACGCTGCCTAGCAGGGATTCGCTGTTCACTGTGGGCAGGCTCTAAGGCCAGGCAGACGCAGCCGGCTGTCCCACTACCTTTCAGGCCAGAAGAGTGGGATTATAGGGGGGCCCTGCTCTACAGGAAGGCGTTACTTGACTGGGCCTCGCTGTAACAAAAGCCCTCCAGCTGCACATTCTAGCAGGATCTCCTGCTCCATAACAGTCAGCGCCAGTGCTCTGAGAGCCAGCAGTGAACAAAACACTGGTATTCATGGGAGAAAAAAGTCGACCGTCCTGGTTTACAGTACAGCGCACAGCACACAACTTGCCCTCAGAGCTGACACAAACACAGTCTGTTGATTAGTGATTGAATTAACAGATTATTATTTTTTTTTTTCTTAAGGCCACTGAAACAAAAGGCTCTATTCTTCAGTTGTGGGAAGGCGGGCTTGAATTAAATAATGGGGGTGGGGTAAGATTCTGCTAAAATAGAAAACATTTTATACTTAAACATTAAATTAAAATAAAATTAAAATTAAAATTAAAAACAGGACTTATTTTTCTGGAGCCATCAGTGGAAACCGCGAAATAGGAAACACTTGATGATTGAAGAATTAATCCATTTTGTAAATGAACAAAAAGGTAAGAGAATAAAACTAAAGTCAGTAGGCACAGACATATGTTGCTGCCACGTTCCCCACTGGTGAACCACCACACCACAAGCGCCAATCGGGATACCCACGGCGACGCCAGCCCCTTCCATACCTCGGCTGCACCCTTCCACGAGCCTGTGGCCTCCTCCAGCTCACTCAGGTGCCCGGTCCCGGTCCCGGGCCCGGAGCTGGCCGGCCGAGCACTGCTGCGACGCTCCTGGGCCTGAGCCAGGGCCTCGGCCAGGCAGGACTGCGCCACGGGTTGCACCTTCTGCAGGGCCTGGGACAGGAACTGGAAGTGCACCTGCATCACCGTGAGGAAACAGCGGCCCAGCACCTGCAGGACAGCACACCGCGTTACACTTACGGAGGCGGCCCGCCTTTCACACCCGAGTGCGGACGATTAACACTTCGGAGACTGGCAATTAAGGGAGCGGCGCAGATGAAAATGAATGAACGAAGAAGAGCGACTCGTTAACAAACTGAACTTGCGGGTGGCCCAATTCCAGGAGCTGAATGCCAATGAGACGTATGGTGCGCCATCCATGCAAGTGTGAAAAATAGTGTCCCCTCCATTATTCAGAGAGTTCTGTACTAGCCAAGTAGGGTACATACAATGAGTCTGTTTTACATCCCGTTTACCATCCAATCAAGAAAGTGTGTAAGTGTGGAAAATATCCAGTGTAGAATAAATACTAGCAAGTTTTAACGTTACATTGAACAATGAGAATCAGCGTGCTCAGGGCTAAGCCTGGATATATTTATGCAGGGCTCTAGACTCATTCTTCCCACTGGTGCGACTAACTTTCTCAGTCCGTTGCACCGATTTACGATTTGGTCGCAACCCTTTTTTAAAATTCTATTAATCGTAATCATAATGACCTTGTATGTTAATGAATCGTTCTCTTAATTTGTATATGCTGGTTTTGCACTGATGTAAGGATTGACAGTGACCAAAAGCTTGATATTCCTTCCTCCGTCTCCTCTCTCTCCTCAATCTGTCTTTTAAAATAAATCGGCTATTGACCATCATCTACGGGCATACATAGATGGTGAACGCACAGCCGGGGAAAGTGCAGGTTGGGAGGGGTGAATCGAACCCGATTGGTTAACAGAGTACATGTGCCAGACAGGTACCAAAACAACCGGAACATTATGCACTCGCACCAATGCGACCGTTTAAAAATTTAAACTCGCACATTCTAAAAAAACATGACCGCAGTCTAGAGCCCTGTTATGTCTATGAACGTTTTAGTTAATTTAGAGACTGAACATTTTACAATTAATGTAATACTTAGCAGCGGTCTACGAGAAAGATCAAAGTTCAGAGCATTGGTGACAGACCAGGCTAGATCTGCAATTGCAGTAATTTCCATGTTTTTGGAGATATGACCGCACAATTTGATACCCACATACATTGACAAAAGTCTGCTGAGCAGCAATATCATGCGTCTTGCAAGAAAGTGAAAATATTTACAATAAAATTGCACAAACATTTCCGTGTACCCTTCCTACGCACTTTAGTTAGGGCAAGGTACCTAGAGGATACCTACTGGTTGGTGTCAATTTCAAGAAGATTTTTTAAGGTTTTAAAAAAGATTCAATTATTTTTTATTTTATTTTATTTTTTTCAAGTGGCTCACTTTCATGATTTCATTTCACTTAAATATATGGGCAAAAAAAAAAATTGTTTGGATCATTTATCGCTGTAAAAAGATGGGGAAACTGAAATAAACCTTATTTACACACACCCAAGTGGCTAGGCTTGACCAATGTTTTTATGAAATAGAGATGGCGCAAGGGCAGTGCTAAATTTAATGATTTGTATCGCAACTAGACTCCTTGAGACACTTTTTATGAAACTGATAGTCGTCCAAATAACCGTTTCATTTTTAATATTACGGCACATTGGTAGTAAATAACGAGGGTCGCTGACCTAGCTTTAGCACTTTAATAAGTGTACTGCCTCATCTTAGGCCGAGGGTGACATTTTCTAGAGGAATTGCCAAAGTAAAATCTGCAGAACTTTGAATATTTTTTTTTTTTTTTTGAATTTTCACTTGATTTAATGCACTTTAAAACCTGATACACTTTCAGAAGCCCAATGTTTTTGTTTACCGTTTCAACGACTGTACCAACGCTTTTTTAATGCTTTGTGTGTTTCACTTCGTTGTCACAGCAAACATACAATCATCAGTACAATGGCAAGTTCGTTTCTGCTATTACTCATTCGTTTTATCGTGTGACGCCGTGGAAAAACTTTGGTGCAAACAAATCATGTTTTCCGGAGCCAATAAAAGGTCGACGGAGCCAGTGTCACCAGTTTGTCTGGAGCGCTGGTTTGTTTAAAATGGACAATGCATCAGTTTTACCTTGTTTACACTATAGTGTCCGACTTTTTACTAATTACACATCATTTATGACACCGTTTTCCAGATGTGCATTCCAACTAGCCAGTAAACGGTGAATGAATATCCTCCAACATGTTGACAAGTATGAAGCCCACTGTGGTTTATGCAAACTTTAGTCCTCCAGCTCATTTTACACATTTGCTTAGCACGTTGTTCTTTGTTTATTGACGTAAATTGAAAAATGAAACCTAACGTGTCTGGTCATGCGCTAACAACTTTGCTATGTTGAAAATGTGACTGAGTAACATTCAAGCAGTCAGTGTGGCAACGGTGCGACCTTTTCCCAGAAGTCACATCATCTTCATATGGTCAATGCTTAGAAATTTCAGAGTTTCCCCATTGTCTTCAAAGCTAGAAGGGGATTTTCACTTCCTAATTTGTCTTTGAAAACGGTCAAAGGCCAAAGAAAAATCAGATATTCAGGCTCTAGCAAAAGGTTGCTGATCCAGGAATCCAAAAGTCCCTAATGTGATTTTATCTATTTTCTGATATTCCACATCTTCCAAGTCTAAATCATGACATTTATCTAAACGGTAAGTTTTAATCCAACCGACACCTTTGGTAATCAGCCAGAGAATGTCTATCCGTTATCTATCAATGAAGAGTAGTAGAGGGAGAAATTCATCACGAAGAGTTGAAATGAAGAGTTTGGATTTCTGAGTCCGACCAGGTACAATGTGAAAAACTGAGCCGTCACAATAGGGGGCATTCGTACTGACTGGAAATACGCTTATTTCTACCGCAGCTCCAGATACGAATTAATGAGGGTTATTATTACTTTTACACATTCATACCTTTTTGAATACAAATTTCATCTAAACCTTCATTTAAAGTATATTTTAACACCCAGAAATACCCTGTATGGGGGGGTCACCAAAGTCACAAGCAGACCAACACAAAGACGAGCGTTGAATCTGGGAACAGGCCTGCCCAGACCATCTTCACACCATCACTCTGGTTTGGTTCTCCCACTGATACACCGAGGTACATATACCGAGTTTCTATACCAGCATCCACGCTTCCAAATGGTGACAGAGACAACACCCGGTGGCAACAGACCGCTCCCGCCCACCTCCAAGTCTCCACTGGATAAATAGTTTATTCCTTCCAGGAAACACCTGAGACTGTGCAAGTATCTCTTCAGTGATAACAAACACTCAGCTATAATAACAAACTTTAATTTGTATAGTGCCTTTGAAAAGGTCCCGCATAAGCAGGACTAGTCCGACCCTGCCCTGACTGCACATCAATGTAAGTAAACGCATGATGGAATCTATACTAACCTGTATCAAAGTAAATACTGCGGCCTTCCGTCCCACCCCAACCTCACTGGGAGGGCGTCAGCGAGGCATATGAAATGAAAGCCGGCCACAGGCATACCGACGGTGCAACAAAACGTCCAGACAATTGCATGGGATGGGTTTGAAAAGGCTCCACGGCTTCAACCCCACCAAAACCCCCTCATTACTATTGCGCAATTCAGACACCTTGAGCACAAAGCTTTCCTTTTCACAAGCAGACAGACACACTCAGAGTCCAGACTCCGCATAATTGTCCCTCATTTCACACATTCTGGTAATGACGGTTTACTCTGTGGGGTGAAGACTATAATAATGAAGCCCATGTAAAGCTTTAAATATCTAAGGATATACGTCAGGAGCAATGAGACAAAGTATCTTTAGAAGTTGGATATAAAGGGTTAACCTCTGTGTCCAGCATGAGAAAAATATCAATCAAAAAGCTCCTGAGAAGGTTGTCATTTGATTAATGTCAAATTGACACTACCTGTACTGGAATAATAACACTTGCGTACATTTTACCTAGTTTGCTACCCACAAAGAATATTACAAGCTTTGTATGTATAACAATAAATACAAATACGAGTAAATACAAGGATGTTTAAAGTATTTCTGATTCGGCAGTCCACGGTTACTAGCTCATGACACAAAGGCAGTCACTAGTCACACTACCATTCTCCTCGGATACTCTCAAGTTCAGGCTTGGTTGTAATATATATACATGCAGCCCGGCTGGAGAGCAACAAAACCAAAGCTTACCGTAAACTAAAAATGTTGGCATGTCTCGTTCGTCAAAGGAAACTGAGGCAATTTCGCACATTCCTCCGATATTAAGTGTCCTTTGTTTTAAAATGATAAACTAACAGTCAAAACTGCTTGACAGCAGAGTCCCCTCACAGACAGCACGTGGCTGAGCTATAAATTTACACTAGCGAAGAATCATGCCGAACCTCTGCCGGACACGGGCAGAAGGAAATGGACTCCCATCCTAGATGTGGCATAGTTCCTCACTACGGAGCGTGTACGAGCACAGTTGGATGTGGGAGACTCTGAAGCTGGGGTTAAACGAGGCGAATCGCCCTCTCCTTGGGAGCAGTGCTGAGGTCCTTGGGCGAAGGGCTGTATAGTCCACGCCACTGTCAACGTTGTCAATGCCAACGTGATCTGAAACCAAAATCCACAGTGTAACACTGAAGAACAAGAGCGATGTTTTCCTGCTATTTTAAAAAACGCCTGTGGAGTGGTCGGCTTGCAGGATTAGGGCCTCCTATTTTGGACTCCCGTCTGCCAGCGTTTCATACCGCCGTGGTTTCCACTCATGAGCTAAGGAGACTACCGCTAATAAACCGTGACATTTCTGAGCATATTTGGCAGCAGATCCACCCCCGAGCAGCCAATGAGCCCATCGCAGATAAAAACACACTTCATCTGGACGTTTGGATTTCTTGGTAAAAGGAAAAATGGCAGGGAGTGACTGCTTAGCATTCCAGCAATTCCCAAAATCCCAAGCTTTTTTCCTCCTCCCCCTGTCCCTAATTCCTAATGTTGCAATACATTAAATATTCAAAAAGACTTTTATACAGGGGCTGCCAAAGCATTCTCTTTTGCACGTACTCTCAGCCAACCAGACCAACAGCTTTGAAGTCTTCCCTTCCTGCCACACTTGTGTGAACGCCACGATATGAACTAGACTGTGATCGTTGTGAACGGTGTATGCCGACATGAGGTCTGAACACATGAAGGTCTGAAGTGCAATTCCCCCCTGAGAGAGGCCGTCTAGTCCGTGGGGCATATCCGACGCTACAAAAGGGGCCATGTCAAGGGTCACGGTGTAGAAGCTCTTCTTTCTCTTGGTGCCAACCTTTACTGAGGACAGGCATTCCTTGGAACATATTCACACTGAAGTAGTGGGCTTGCACATTCTTTCCAAGAGTCTATACAGTGTGAGGAGGAGGAGGAGGAGGAAGAGGAAGGAACTGCTTTCTACATTGCCAACCTGATACTCGACTGCAAGGCATTACAGTACATCACAGCAATGTGCGGCAGTAAATTATGAAAGATCTGTTTCTGTACTATTGTATAGCTCTGCTATTAATTACAGTAGCTGGAAAAGAAAACACTGCTTTCTTCACAACATCGAGAGATTCAAATTTTCCACTGCATTTGCCTGGCTCCAACACCCATATTAGCTTGTGTAAACCAACATAGTTTTAATAGGGGTTGTGCCAGGGAACTGAGAAATCTCCCAAAGCATCTGAAGGCTTTGGGATGACATCTAACATACTTTTAAAACCCAACAGGGACCTGACTTCTTAAAGGACCACGTCCTTCTGATGTTGACTAAATATGCCAGTACCCGTTGGCAACTGGAATTCCAAAGACAAATGACCTTGCTTGACTTTAGTTTGATACAAAGGAAGCAAAAACAGACACCTATTTACCGAATAGTTCTAAAACAATTCAAAGATCAGGTTAACATTTTGTACGGTTTTGGGATTAACTTGCCTTAAAGAAAGGCACAGGAAATGAGTGAAGTTATAAAAAAAAAAAACATTTGTAAGAGTTAAATAATGTTAAAGTAAAGAGTTAAAGTTGATTATTTAATCATCAGATATCTGAATGACCAGCATACACTGCATAGAGAGGGGTTCCAAAAGAGCTGTTTTATTGCCTTGGAGATGAGTTGTATCACTACACAAATGATCTGCTTTGTTCTTCACACATCCCCAGTGATTTTCACACGTTGCCCTGAAATCTTAGCACCAGTTCATCTTCGGCACCATCACCTAACTGAGCCAAGATATTCTTAACCAATAAATCATGCTTTCACAAGCAGAAAAACTATAAATTACATATACAAGAGCAAAGCCAACCGCGCGAAAGTTGGCTTTCTACAGTCACAGACCATTTCAAAGCCCATCCACTGCAAACAATTCACCCAGTGATAAGGCTCATCAGTGCAGTATAACCGAGTTCAAAAAGGCTCAGGTAGAATCAAGTAACTTTCAGGTGACTTAGCATACATTAACCGTCATCATAAAAGTTACTTATTTATATTTATATATAACATTTTTTAAACTGAGAACAAAAAAAATAGTAATTCAAATGAAGACAAACAGCATGTCACTGGAACTGGATAAAAAGGACCGGCGAGAGACCCTACCTCAACATCCTGCAGATTTAGATCATTCTGGTCTTTGAAGTTGGCTGCTCCTGCACTCAACTCCATCAGCATCTTGGCGATCTCGGGCTTTATTGCTGCAGTTATCCGGCTGGCCGCTTCCATGACGTGCTCCTGCACGTCTTTCAGTTGCATAGCTGCTTTGGAGTAGTGGGAGTTCCTGAAAACGCTGCTGAAGAGGTCGGTGAGGAAGGCGCTGGCTCTGCAGAACACGTTCAGTGCGTCCAGGTACTTGGAGATGCCCTGCTGGATGTCCGCCACGGCGCTGGGGTTGGCGGCAGGGTGGTGGCCACAGCTGCCGGACGAGCTGCCGCTGGTTCCCATTGAGGCGGGAGTGGAGCAGGAGGACCCCAGAGGAGCGCTAAGAGTCCGGCCCAGGTCAGGCATCTGGTACTGCTGGTGCTGCTGCACCTTCTGCTTGGACCCGCCAAGCAAAAAGCGCCGCTTGTAGTCCATTTTACTGTCTTGCGCACTACAACAATACATAAGGGTCCAACTATACGAGGAATTTTTCTTTTAGCCGACTTCTTGCTAGCTTTATTTATCTGTTTTGTAGCGACTACCTACCCTAAACCGCAGAATTCTTTTAGTTAAGTAAAAAGACAGCTTAAGGTCACTATCTGCATAAGAGGCATTTCCAAAGGCTTTTTAGCAGCAGAGAGAGACAGGAAGAGACCAGAGTAGCAGATTTGCTGACTAGGTGATTTTTTTGCTGTGCAGCCCTGCTGCAACTGACCATTAACAGTGCCAAGAGTGAACAATTAGGCAAAATGGAGTTCTCCTTTGTCTCTTTTTCAAACTTTAGAGAAGTTCCTTAAAAGGTAGGTGTGACTGAAGGAATAAAAATGTTGTTCTAAGACTTGGCCAATACTACACCTCACTTCTGGAAAAAGTGCAAACTTCTTTCTTCAAATGAAACGTATATTTACATATATGTAGAGATATATATATATATATATATATATAGGTCTATAAGAAAAATATAAATCTTTAAAAGCTATAAGCAACAAAATAGTTTTTGAAAACGTAACACTGGTCAACAGCAAGATGAGGAAATAAAAAAATGGACAGGAACAAAACAAAAACAGCCAATGGACTGTTGCGCCTTGGTACTTCCTGCTGACTGGAGTCAGACCGACAGATCCAGTCCGCCAACGATCCTCTTCCCGCAGTACAGCTCATCCAGGCCCAGTGGGGAGTGCGCCACAGCCAGTAATTAAACTCAGAAGGGACTTTGTTTTTGCAGGCTCCTTGGTCTTTTCCTTTTCGCCGGCTGAGGTAGTTATTACCGTCACTGCGGAAACGAGTGTTGCTTCCAGATTGAGCCTTTCCACAATGGTGGTCTGAGGCAACAAAACCCACATGTATCCGTAAGGTCTCTAGGTCGTTTCCTTCAGGAGACAGGGGGAGAGAAAACACAGATCGTGATCACACAAGGAAGGAAGGATGAGCTTGATCAGACATCAGGGAATGCAGCTATACGGTTTAAACTAAAAAACAAATAACCGTAAAACACACAAAAATAAATTTAGTTTGTATAGTTGTATAGTTTGTTATAGGTAAACAATGACTTGTGCAAGCTTCTAACATTTTTATTAAATATGTAAACCATCTTTCCATAGGTCAAGGCCTGCAAAGCAACTGCAACTGGTGTGGACAAAGAAAGACACAGAATTATATTTCTAACCCTAAGAATACTCCATTCAAATCCCATTCTAGCAATAATTTCCCAGTAAAATCTTTCTTAATCCAAACTAAAATCCTCAATGAAAAAAATAAAGTGCTTTACACCCCCTATTTAATGCTTTTTATGATAGCTTTGGATACACTTTATTTAGATTTGCTGTATTAGCAGAACCTTTCCTTGAGTTGAACTATACATCTCCCAACTAAGAACTTTTACTCTAAAACAATTCCTTTAAACAGGCTGGCGTTGCCTGCCAATATCTCATTGTCGGATAACAGTGCTGTTCTGTACAAAGCTCTGGAGACACAATATGAGCATTCAGTACCAAGCAGTCTAGGCCCATAGGCACGCTTTTGTATTTCCACTTTCTGTAGTCTTATGTCATCGTGCCAATCCACATCTCGTCTGCATCATCTTGTTGGCATGGTAGTGTGAAAAACAGTCCCATCTCACACCGAAACAGGAGCGACTTAATGTATTCAATATTTTAAAGATATTATTGGGGGCTTCATTCACTAACATGGTCTGCCCCTCGTCTTCTCATTAATATGCTTACTTGGAAACCGTATGTTAGCTCTGATGGAATAAAACCAAAGTCAACCAAATCAAAAGCAAATAGCTCCACCAATGCAAATTAGGCAGAGCCTTGGTCGAACTACGGACCCGTTTTCTGCAGCAAAAAAACGCCTATCGAGCTATCAGCAAAAGATTTATACATCTGGATGGCCGGGAAGGCCAGGTAAAAATGTTTTGATGGCATAATATCACCATTGAGAAAATCTTTGTCATAAAGTATGCACGTTTTGTAAGGCCCGAAGAGGATATAAATAAGGACTCATTGCAACTATCTGGCTTTCTAAGCTGGTGGAAGCAAAGTCGTTCTTCAGCAATTGTAACCACTGCAAAAGTTCACCATGGACCCAAACATCCATGTCTGCGCTTTCAAACAGTGTGGTCGTTATACCGGCCCTAATCGCGCAGATCCGTTTACCTCAACATCCCACCGACTGTATAGCTAGACTTCCTTTGCTAACAGAAGAGCGCGGAGAGAAATAACAGTGCCTTTTTTGGTGGCTTCCCGAGCACAGTGAGGCTCACACCAGAGGGCGATCTCAGAAACCTCCTCAACTGAGAGAGAGCTTACACATACCTCAGAGGGAACAGAGACTTTCCATGAAAACACGGACACAATGGCACTAATACAATAGTCATTAGGTGGTTTGGCCCAATTCACGACTCTGAACAGCCCATTCAGAGAGACATCAGAACATTGCAAGGATTTCTAAATCCTGTGGATTAAAAGCTGCTGTATTTAAACTGGCTGTACTACAATGTCTGCAGTTTAGCCTGGCAATTAGGGACACTGTGGAATCAGTAGTAAACAGGAAGGCTAAGGCTATGATTAGCTCTCATCCAACACATTTAGAAGAGGACTTCTATTTTTAGAAAACTCCAGCAAGTGAACTGTCAACTCCTCAAAGAGCCGCGAAACAAACTGTAAAATTAATTTCCCCTTTTGACAAAAAGACACCTTGGACAATTTGCCAATATCGACATCTTGTTTTTAAGGCACCCAAAAACACAGACTGTTCTCGCAATGAAGGCATTCGTGTGACTACACTAGTAGTTATGCATGAATGCTGATAAACTCAAATTAAGGTCACACTGCTATTCAATTCTTGGATTTTAATAATTGTTACAGCCACAGTATGCCAGCTTCAGGGCCTGAAGTAGTTAGAACTGAAGGGTTCATACCAGCAAGCCAGCGACCCAAAGGCTGGTAAAGGGCTGTTCTTTTGCAATTATACCCGTTTCATTCACTGCGAAAACAAGTGATCATGGTAATTAGCTACAAAGCTCTCGAAGGGTTCTACCACCATCTCATCCGTAACACACAATCAAGCGGGCTGGCCTGCTGTTTAAATAAGCATAATGAATAATTTCTTATAATCTCTACAATTTTAGTTTTATACAATAAGTTTCTCCAAAGCAGCATTGCAATTATTAAAACTGAAAATACATCCCGGAGACAATCCAACCCCTTCACAGAATCCTAAAACGTGTACACTAATACGTACATTGGACTCATTCACTAGTTTCCTAATACACAGTAGTGCGCCCATATTTCATTACACACAGTCGCATTGCAGTAATCCCAAATCAGCATGGTGGTTCCAGCAGAACGCAACAAGGCGTACAAGTAACACCGACAGATCTACACAGATAAACACCTCCGACAATGCAGAGTGCTAAATTCTACTGAAGGCCTTCTACAACGGTGCGTCTGCGTCCAAGCCACTTCAAGCAAAGTGGAGTAAATTGGCTTTGTCATCTAAGCTCATTATAAATCATTTAGTTACAGTCCCAGCAAGCTTTGATGGAGTATAAACCGCAAATGTGTTATTGAATCTGGGCCTCTGAGAAGAGGAAAACTAAGTAGTACGCACACAGGCACGACCCACATACTGTTCATCGATTGGCTCCCAGCCCTCCATAGTGAAGTATTTACTGGTCATACAAAGATCCATGGTGAGCACTGGCACTGTCAGTGGAGAGCAATAATTCCAGTGTTGGCTTCATAGGTATCTGTCACTGCACTTAGAAGGAAGGCAGTTTAGATCAGTTAACCTCAGTTCAGTTAATATGGCCAGTCCTAGTCAAAGCATAAGATATTTTTCAAACCTGAAGCCTAGATATTTTTTTTTACTGTGCTTCAAGTGTTCAAATTAATCAATATACTGCAACTAAATTATTGAAAACGTTAAAGACATCAATTGCCAACTGTGAGTGTGCATATATAATCTAAGAATATGTATTATACCCATTTATAATATATTTTCATTACGAAAGCCGTTTTGTTTTGAACCACATCATGCGGTGCAAAAAACTGAAATCTTTCAGATTTACTAAAGTAGCCTATGGGGATTAAGAATTAGCCACTCACTGCAGGGCCACAATGCTCGTGACATTCCCACACCTAGGCCAGTATTACAACCCTAACCCAGCCATTGTGGAGAGATTAGCTAGAGCTGTGCAGAGCTGTGGAAAAACATTTTAATTGACAACAGTGCCTTTCCTAACGTTCACGCTGCAGAGAAGTTTATTTCAAGGTTATCCACTAGCCTGCAGCCGTGGCCAGTTTGGGAATAACGCCCCTGGATAAATTACCTCATGATCCAAATTAAGGTAGAGGTTCCCTTCAGTGACAGCTCCTTATCTGTAAGCCAGTCTGTGGCACAGGTCCACCGGTGACACAACTAAAGCCTGCTAATTACAACCCGCGTGAATTCCATTTTGGCCTCTGCGGCACACAGCTGTTCCACTGGACTTTTTTTAGCAGTCAAGGTTTAGTTTAAAAAAAAAGGGTCCCTACATCAGCTGCCAGTAAAGCAAAAAAATGCCTTTCATCATAAAGCATTACCTCTGTCACAAACAAGCCATTTTATCCACAAAAAAAGCAACCGCTGTACTAAAAATGCATGTTTTTCTCCAAAAGTTTGGGCTACGAGGCTTACCTTACACAACAAGCCAATGGTGTTTTTCAGTTTAAAGAATACATTTATAACCAAATACACATTTCAGGTTAATGTAAAAGTGTAAAAATCTGAGTAGTGCCTATAAAATAATATCATCATATTGAGCCAGCGAGGGCCACAGCTATGGTACTCTGAGAAAGTACAAGATCAGCAGCAGATCACCGTCCTCTAGGGAGTGTTCCGTTAGCGGTTTGTAAAAAGTCATCGTAACGTCCGTAGCTTTGAGTTGTCTCAACGCAAGCATCGAGGTCAAAGGTGGAGCCATGTGACTGTGAGTAACTGTCAGCAGGCTATGCTGGAAAACAGCATAACCGTGGAAAACATGACTAAAATCAGAAGGTCCTCAAAGCAGTGCTGCACATGAATTCCATGATTACGCTAAAATGCTATCCATACGCTAAAATGCAAAAACGTTAATCATGATATGGTCTTGATACTATTGCCCATGTCACTGTACATTTTAATTATCATCTGCAATAAGAAATATTTTCTTATTATGAAAAATAATAATCTTATTATTATCTTTCTTAAATGTCTATGACTTTGTTAAAGGTTAACAACTTAAAAATGAAATTAACAATAATGTAACATAAGTTATTTAACCAAATTTTTAATCTCAACAGCTTAAAATTTAGCATGTAATCAATTTATCTTTTCATAATTTTTTTTTTGTTGTAGAACACAAATGTGCAAAATTTCAAAATAAAAAATAAAAAATAAATTTGTCGACTCATTCAAGTAAATAACGCTAATTAAACTGAAAATCATTTCAGTTGTGTGTCATTTTATTTTAAATTGAATTGAAACAAATTGTTTAGCAATTTGATCCTTTCAGCACTAAGAAAATAAAATAGCTAAATTAAGCAAGCAAATGCTTCCTTTCTCCAACACTGCACCAGAAACGTATATTGAGGATAAAGTAGGAGTACTGACAAAATAGAGATTCCATTTTTAGTTTCAACTAGAGGGAGATCCAATCATATTCATTTGGCCGGGACCAAATCACAAACTTTGACAACCCACTAATCGCATTCAATAAAATTGAATTCAATAGCATTTTCACTTTTTTGTAGGAACTTTATTTTATTTTATTTTTAAATACAGTTATGTAAAGTTTGATTTGCGGGTAGCTAAAGTTTTGATTTGGTCCCAGCCTTTGTTAAATTAGCAATGTTATTTTTTTGCAATGAATATTGTGAAAAACGATAACTTTGAGTTACTTGTATTAATATTATCACTTACATTCACAAACTCACAACTGCATAACATTCAGTTTAGTGAATAATAGGAGTAAAAAACACAATAGGCTGCCTGGAATGTTGAACTCTCACACAGGAAATCTGCAGAGAAACATAGAGAAATTACTTCAGAGCAGCCATTGAGGTTGTTTCCCAGGAAACCTAGGGTTGAGCAACAGCATGGCATGCCACCATACTGGCTCTATGGCAGAAAAAAACCCTCTTCCTTCCAATTCATTTCTGCAGGACACCTCACTGGCTCTATGGCAGACATAATCCTCTTCCTTCCAATTCATTTCTGCAGGACACCTCACTGGCTCTATGGCAGACATAACCCTCTTCCTTCCAATTCATTTCTGCAGGACACCTCACTGGCTCTATGGCAGACATAACCCTCTTCCTTCCAATTCATTTCTGCAGGACACCTCACTGGCTCTA
>JAOYSI010029741.1:17534-31534 GCA_025775065.1 Hiodon alosoides
AACCCTCTTCCTTCCAATTCATTTCTGCAGGACACCTCACTGGCTCTAAGGCAGAAAGAACCCTCTTCCTTCCAATTCATTTCTGCAGGACACCTCACTGGCTCTAAGGCAGAAAGAACCCTCTTCCTTCCAATTCATTTCTGCAGGACACCTCACTGGCTCTATGGCAGACAGAACCCTCTTCCTTCCAACTCATTTCTGCAGGACACCACAAATTCATCCTGACAGCTACACTATTGAAAACTATTTCTAGGTCAAACTGGAAGGCAGACAACTATACATTTTTAGCTGTATTATTTATATGAATTTGACACGACCGAGAAAATGCCGTTCCAGATAGTGTATATATTTATATGCACAACGGCACAAACCTTATGATCATGCAACCCAAAAGCATGGAAAACACAGCACAATTAAACTTTCCAAAAGACCAGTCTGACAACAAACAAGGCATACTTGCTGTTTTTCTTGCATCCGGAATGCTGCATTTCCACAATGCATATTCAAGAAATAATACATGAAACAATAAATGCTCTACAATACAAAGAAAAGAAAAGAAACAAAACTAGAGATACTCGAACTTTTAAGAAGTTGAACCGTCAGAAGGTAGAGGGGAGCCTTGTTAATGTTGGCAGGCAATTCAGTTGGCCCAATGTTCTTGATAGATTAGTGTTCAGGAACATGGCTTACACTATCCATGAAACGCGTTGCTATGCATGTGCCAAAAACTCTCCTAAACAAATAAACAAAACAAAAACAGACCTTGAAGTCATTAGCCGCTTTAATTTTCCACAAAGATGCGTTTCAATTTTTTATCAGAATATCCATGAACTTTCCAGATCAATTACTCTAGCACAAAATGTACTAAATTTCAGTTTAGACTTAAAGACAGTTTGGATTTTCAGTCTGGTTTAAATGTATG
Organism: Hiodon alosoides; assembly: GCA_025775065.1. Taxonomy (NCBI): domain Eukaryota; kingdom Metazoa; phylum Chordata; class Actinopteri; order Hiodontiformes; family Hiodontidae; genus Hiodon; species Hiodon alosoides. The sequence goes on from JAOYSI010029741.1 coordinate 18,457, forward strand.
TAAAATATCAACAGAAATGTCGTTTTCACTGCTTTTTTCCCTCCAAGCAGCCTGGTCTCCAAGCGGGTCAGGTCAAAGAGGCGGCCCACTCGGTACCACGATCGATACTCTCCACCCCATACAAGCTGCCTCATTCTCCATTCTCCCTGCAGCTTTGGAACAGTGGATTGCCCGTTCCTCCAGTCTCATCTTTACCGTGCTGAGGATCTTAAGCACTGCCTTTAGTTCATTCTTGTACTGAATCATGGAGCACTAACCTTATTTTGGAAACTGTTAAATTACTGATCACTAAAGTTTCTTTAGCTACATCACCAAGAAAGTACAGCCAACTTGATTAGCAAATATGAAGCGTATGAGCTAGCCAAGTGAATAATTAATGATGTACAGGTAACCCAATTTTAATAAAATAACTTGCATTACAGAGGAGGTTGCGAGACATGAAAGAACAACTATGTTTAGTAACATAATGTTACATGACTGTAGCAAGCTAGCTACAATATAATGTTCAGTATTTAACTAACATTAGTTAGCAAGACTGACTACAGTGTTAGCTTTGAAACTCAGCTTTGTGATTTGTTTCAAGATTCTGATGTTAGCGAGGATGAAATTGTGGGTTTTGATTAGGTAAAGAGGCTTTTTTAGTTCAAAACGGCTTTCTGCGTAAGGTTTTGTTTTTATTGCTTTTAGTATTTTCTGGAACCAACGTGCCAGTACTGTATTCTTTTTACTATTTTTGTGGAAGTTATCCCATATACATTCTGTAAAACTAGTTAAAATGAACTGACAGTGAACTAACAGAACTGCGAAACATGAGAATCCTAACTTTGTCACATTCTAGCCAGTTGTAATCCAGCCAATTGAATTTTGTAAAATATCTTGATTTTAAGAGTGAATTATGCTGACAGAAAACAAAATGCCCATATATGGATCAGCTCAGGCAGTGCTCCAAAGAATACAGCTTTCCAGCGATGGGTCATTCATTATGGTAGCTTTCAGCATTGACTTTGCCCAACTTTTCAAAGCAATAACCATTAATCTGGACACAGCTGACCCTTTCCATCCTCTAAAATAACCTTGGAGTGACCTTTCAAAACAAAAATAAAAAAATGTATAATAGCTGAACCCACACATCCACAACACACATACAAAGGCTGGTCCCTTTATAAACCCCTGACTTTACTGAAAAACAATTTTATGTGCCATCACACTGACTAGCCATCTGTCTGCACTTTCTCTCAGCAAACTGCAAACCCCTCCTCAACCCTGAACTTTAAATGGAGGTAGTATTACCCCAACAGGCAGGCACCATCTCACATAAGCTTTCATAAGAATATAAATTTATTCAATTGCACTCGGGTTTCCCCAGCTATGATCTGACGTTTTCCACATAGAGATTTCATCGACTAATTCCTAAAACAAAATCTGCAATTACCTTGAAATGTATTATGATGGCCCTGGATTGGAACATTTTTTAATGAACTTATATTGCTAATATCAGGCATTGTAACCAGCTGCACTTTTCCATTTGTATCAACTGTATAATTTATGACTGCTTGGAAATGTATTACTGATGACCTGCTGGGGGTGTCAGGTTAATCCGAAAACTGAAATTGATAATTGAACCCACAATTTCAAATTGATCGGAAAAAAAAAAAAAAATCGATATTTAGTTATTTTTGTTTGACCTACAATACAAAATAAGACACCTCTATATTATACTATTACAATGTTTTAGTATCTCACGGCCCTCTGTACCTCTGTGTATGTGTATGTGTGTATATATATATATACACACACACACACACACACACACACACACACACACACACACACACACAGTTCCTTATTAGTTCCTTATTTTATAACGCATTTTTATTTTAGTTTGACTTTTGACCATTGCCATTAGATATTTTTCTAAACCGAGTACAACATTTTGGTGCAACATTTAGTTAATTCTAGAAAATGTAACAAACTTTGCAATTATCGATGATCCAGTTTTATTATCGATGATCGTATTAAGGAGGAAAATCGATCAAAATGTCGTTTTTCAATTTTATCTTTGCAGCCCTATGAACATGTTTGTTGTAAGAATGCGCCAGTAATGTTAAAACGTGCTTTGTAGAACAATAAAAAACAAGTTTAAAAAAAAAAGGCTTGTCTTGGAGAGGTGAAGAAAATTTAGACTTCCTGCAGCACCTGTTTTTCCTTTCACGTTCCACCTCAATGGACCGACAGGTGTTTTTCTTTCTCAGGACCTTGCTGTGTATCTGATTATGATCAGGCCCTTAAGGGTATGACAGAAAAAGGAAGACAATGCACACGGAAGGCTCAACAAGTCTCATGGAATCTCAAACCTCAGACCCTCCTGGGAGCCATATTTTGTAAAAGTTGGCAGATTGACAACTAAAAGATGGAAACAAAACATGAAACTTTACTCTGTGCATTGTACTCTATAAGAGAGCCCGATACGATATCACACACCATGACACAACGTATGACCCAACGTCAGAGTAGCATGGAGAAACTATAGCGAATGAGATGTTAAACGAAACACTACACTAGTTCATCAATGAAACAGTGACTAAATAAATATCATCTTAAATGATAATCAATCAATAATGATGCTTTCACTTCCATCGCTCCGATCAACTATTTTGCATACATCATCTGTTCTAGAACAAAAATAGACCAATGTGGATATAGAGCTAAAATATAACACAGGGGAGGATACATCCAGCACTAAGACAATGTCATGATCTTTACAAGATAAATGAACGCACAGGTGGTAGCGTCAAGTGTAGACGGGTAAATTCCAACGATGGACATCCTTACGAGGGGGTGGGGGATAGTTAGAGATTGATTTCTAAATTATCTCCCATCCGTGTCGAGATTGGCACCACACAAAGTGCCACAAAGTCACAAAACATGACATGACTTGCAAGTAAAGCAGTCCAAAATAACTCCAGGGGAATATTAATCTGGCATGCATTCATTTCCATGGAAACAGAAATAAGACCAGGAAATCAACAGCATAACCAATTATAGAACCCGAAAGTATCTCACTCATGCACTGTAATTTTCCATCCCGGGCCGACTGAAATACTTTTCCGTTTCACTTTTCTACAAAGTAACTTCCAAGTCTTATTTCTGGTCAGAACATAACTGAATAATTAGGTCAATGGGTTACAAGAAAAGACTAGGAATTATTTGTGTTCTGTGTTCTTTAGAAGTTTAGGAGTAAAAATGGAAAACGTAGCTAATTAATTTAACCAGTGTTGCTAAAAATCCATTTTTACATGACACATTAGGAAGAAAGAAACCAAACAAATCCTAAACAGATGCCCTCTGTGTTTTTTCCAACCTCTTTTCAGATTTTAGACGGACAACTGCATACCACAGCAAGAAAAAAAAATGTACAAGCTGAATTAAGTTTAATATTCTATTGAATTGTGTTTGAAGTGGCCAAGAGGACATTCCACACAAAGTATTTAAAATCAAGCAGCCGATAGGTGGGAGTGAAGTACTCGATCCAATGAATAACATGCTCTGTATAATTCTTGGCTGCACACACAACCAGCCCAGTCTCAACCTGCGAACCCGCCTGGCAACCTGTTGACAAAGACTTCTGAGGAACATATTCTTTAACATTTCTCATTTACCACTACTTTTTGAGCACCAATTGCTTAGCAAGATATCAAAGGAGAAGGTCACATTTTTCTTACATTTCCAAGCTTCAGCGAACCCAAACAGGAAATACATTCCACATGACCTCACTTATAGCAGACAGAAATCGCTGCTGCAAAACTAAACTCCATTTTCACTGTGCCACAACACCATTTGTCAGGGAACAACACTGAACAACACTGCCGGATCCAGCACATGCTGGAGTGGTTGTTTAAAAAATCTAAAATAAAAAGATCATATAATGTTCCCTTTTAAATACTACCTTTCACTTATACAAATATGAATAAGATTTAAAATCTAATCATCACTAATAGGACGTATTTTCACTCTTAATAGTAGTCATTAATAAAGATTATTCATAGGTAACGAGTAGCATGTGTCATGCCAAGCATGCAGTACGTCCGCAATTGCCCACATAATTAGGTCAATGGGTTATTAAAAGATTTTTAAAATGTACCGTCAACTAAACCTTTCATAAACAGTTCAATACAACGTCTGTGAATTACATGTTTGGTGCTTAAATAAAGAGGCATTACACAGCTTAATTTAAAGTTAGCGTTACTCCCTAGTGTTGACATATCTTTCCACCAAGCTGCTGTTTGAGAAGTTCAACAACTTGCGGTGGGTGAATTTCAGAAGAACCTGAAGACGGGCAGCGAGATACGAGGCCATTGGGTTGATTTCACATTGACAAAATACTAACTAAAAGTTATATTACGGAAAATATGTTAGCGCATTAGCTTTTTTTTTTTTTACAAAAACACACAAATGGCATTAGGTATTCATAAATGTGTAAAGGGTCAAATTTAAAGGAACGGCTTTCAATAACCTCTCCTACACATTCAGAACACGATGAGACTAACATGAAAATAAGACTGTGAGTTACTCACATTATGCTCATTTATACTATGTACTTTACCTATTGCAGCGTTACTTTAACATTATCATTCGACAATTAGTTAGCTATACGGTTGACTGCAAAGGTTAGTAAGTTGTGAGGCATGCATAATATAGTAATTTAATTTAACAACGAATTATGTTGTTTATATTGTTTTATATATATATAAGTGGAACAGACATCGTGTCAGCAGACATCTGAACGCTCAGTATTAGCTTAACTAGTGAGATAAATAAAATATTTGTACTACAGCTAATAAGCAACTAAGCCTTCTATGACTCCTCTATACTATAGTTTTATGCGACGTTGCGGATTCCATTCAAGCGTGCAACAAATACAACTACGTAAAAACTGATGTTTTAAACAGATATGCCCAACAGACAGCATGTTTACCTTCCACGTTGCTTTTTCACACCCGGCAGCAAGTTGCACAACTGATGCTACTTTAATAACGGGTAAGCCAAGGAATATTTTTTTTAAAACAAGCGCAGTAGCAACGAATCACTATTTTGCAGGAAGGTGCATAGGAATCCCCGCAAGCGCAGTGTGCCAGTTTCGCCGAAACTTGAATAGACTACATCGGAGAACACTTTGTAGCAAGCTATTAATAAGGCATTTAACGCCCTAAAAAACAGCAAGAGATCCTCTTGCTTCTGATGAACTCGAGCGACGCAACAGTTCGGCATCGTTATCTACCACATAGATAGCCAAGACACTTTAGGGAAAAAAAACATATGCATTTATATTATTGCAACTATGACCAATAAAAATGTTTTTGATGTCAAATTTTCAGAAACGACATCTAATTTCGTTATGGTCGTTGCACAAAATACTAACAATACTGAATCCACTGGGTTCCTTTTTTCAGAGAACAGCCAGTTAGCTACAATCTTAGAGCAAATAGAGACAAACGACCGGTAGTTCCATCCACTTTAACTAGCTAGTAATCAAGTAAGGTTCCCTGCTGCATTTTGAATATGCTGCACCACCGCTAGCTATCGACAGCTAGCGGGCGTTTGTGATTCCTTGACAATCTGCGACACGATTTTTCATGCATTTACAGAAAAAACCCAGACCGCCCGCTTTAATTTTTACCAATCAAGTAGAGTGCTGTTCACGTCGAGAAAGCGTTAAGTATGGGATTCTTCGTTTACAGAGCTTTACCGAACGCCTCTAAAATACAGTAGATACAGTCGCATCTCTTACCAGCTAACGTATCCCACCCTCTTGACAGCGAATCCCTGTCTGTGTACACCGGAACTGACGTTTCTCGAAATCAACCAGGTCAAAAGAAAAGTGGCTTAAAAGGGAGTTTCCCTTCTCGAGTGGGAGGAAATATTGGTTAAACTTCAAGGGTTTTCCAAGTGGGAGAAATGTGTTTATAATTTGAGAACATTATTTAAAATCACAATGCACATGCATGATGCTTTATTAATGTATATATGTGTGTGTGTGTGTGTGTGTGTGTATGCTATAAAATAATAAACTACAGTTATTATATTGTAAAAATAATGGCATGGGTTGCAATAGCTCTTTTCCGAATCTCCCTTTAAATTTATTATATGTTGGCTTTTTAACACTGCATTCGTACAGAATAAAGTGGTACACATAACAAACAGGGACGAGACCGTAAAGAAAACGTAAAAAGAGTGATGAAGAGAGAGAATTTAATCAAATGAAACGGATGAATGTATACTGCCATCGTATTCGTATACTCATGGATATGTAATAACGAAGGAGAAGGGGGTCCCAAAAAAATATTTCAGCCTAATACTAATTGCTATCATAAACCTACAGATCACTCGGACAGCATTCATTTAGTGAGACATTGTCGTCGTCGTTGTCCCCCCAAAAATAATTTGGTGCAAACGGATTTATTTCGGAAAAGCTTGCATGTATATTTTTTTTGCTAACTATAGTCGATCTATAGTTTTCTATCTATAGTCGATCGATTATAATTACAGAGCGGTAGATATCGACGTGTCACTTTCATTCTTAATAGATATTTAATCAATGTAGTCATTCTGAAAACTATAATACGTTGTCCCACATGAATGATCGGCCACTGTATTATCGTTAATTATTGTACTGCAATAGTAAGTGTTATGTGTTTTTACTGAAGCCGTATCTTTATTTAATGTTATTAAAGTCTGTAATATAAATTGTTGTATTGATGTCAGGCTTGTGTCTACACAATTACCCGATAGAAAGGAACAATTTGCAGGACAAAAGATTATATTTTGAGAGAAAAGCCCAAAAAAGCCCTAAAATATTCACATTTTTGTATTGTTTAATTGAGATACATTAACTGTTTATTTAAACGAATTTTTCAAAGTGTGCAAAGTGAACACCTTCAGAAAATGAAAAATGACTGACTGACTAACATATCAGATCACATGAAAGGCAAGATGTATGATTAATAATCACTTGGACTCGAAAGCCAAGGGATTGTGGCCGTGAACAGCTGTCAGTTTAACTTTCAAAAAGGATTTTCCTGCGTTTTACAATGTGATGTTGCCCTCTGGTGTCAATATTACGCATTGATTACACGAAGCGTAAAAGCAATGCTAATATCCTTCAAGTAGACATAGTCACTTAGCAAAATGCAAGATAGATTGTTTATTAATTATAGCGAAAACTATGAAATATCTCTCCGTCTGCATAGGGGTATTGACATTTGTAAGATCTTCACCAGCCTTAAAATGTATCATTTACTGAGATTTATGATAATTAGAGATATAGGCTGAGATTTGTCATGTGGCGTCTTATGGCCGTTGATCTACGGAAGGTCAATCGATTGCACAAACTAACACAGGGGAATCAGGTAATGCGAATGTTTTGTCTTTAGTCTGAGTAGGATAATACATCTAATATCAATTTATGCACAACCATTTCACGTTTAATTAAGCTTTTTAACAAACTGCCTAATAGTAAACATAAAGAAAAAATACCAACACAGTGTCAGTGTTTACAGAATCACAAATGAAATTACATTAAAGGAAAAATTATGTACATATCCACCTTTGTCCTATACGTCCCGTGTGTTCTCTTGATTGCTAAGAGTAGCCCAACAGTTAAAAAGTTTAAGCTCAACAGGACCGTCCAAAAGATCATTCTTATTCTGAGCTGTGAGATGTTTTAAATGAATCGCAGTTAATTGAGTTGTTCATTGAAAACTTGCTTCAGCGTAATCATGTTGTGTTAAAAGAAAGTGAAATAAAACTCATATGCTGTTACATTTAAAAAAAAATGTAAGAGCATTTTGGCGCCACTGTGGTACCTTTTAGTATACATTTAATATTAGTCAAGATTGCTTGACTAATATACGCACCGTACATTTCCTTAAGTATCACTGATCTATGTAATTTCTTGCTGACTTATGGGACACTGCCGCTTGGTCTCTTTATGTATCGCACTTTGTAAATGAAATAGTGTACCTTTTTTTTACATCCCTCTGGATAAGAGTCTTGTAAGTAAATTTAAAAATTAAATAAATAAATACAGTTTTATTTATTTATTTATTTATTTATTTATTTATTTATTTATTTATTTATTTATTTATTTATTTAAGTTGAAGTACCGCGCTCCGACTTTCATGCAATTTCCACGGTGAGATTGTGCCTTTAAAAATTGAATCAGCTGATAACCTTTATAGCAGTGACACCGTAGGCGGGACAAAAAGTCGTGATGCGATTGGTGTAGAGTGGTCAAATGATTTCCTTCTCGTAGCGCACTTCCGTGCCCTTCACCATCTCTGTCCTCACATCTCTTGACATTCCTTCGCCGATTAAGTGCGCAGACAGTGCCGCTCTGAAATCCACCTAACACCATGGGCCTCACAAGTGACCCTAACTACCTGAAGCTAGAAAAATGGTACAAGTCCAACGCTGGAAACCTCAACATGAGGCAAATGTTTGACGCTGATAAGGACCGATTCAGTAAGTTTAGGTAAGCAGAAGGCACGTAGTGTTTACAGCTCTTATAAATATTTGAAAGTTATAGACCATATAGCAGACCCTAACTACGTTGATATGCAAATGGTGATGAAAGTGGAAGTATTAAATCGATGCATTGTATTGAAAAATGCAGGTTTCATGATATGCCATTCATTTTCAAGTGGTAGATCATACAATGTAGATAATACTTGGCTTGTTAATACTGATATACTTAGCTTGTTAAATATAATGACAAAGCTAGCAAACGTTTGTCCAAGCAATTTTACTACACGTACATTGTTAGTCCAACGGAATATGTGGGCGTGGTCTTGTCTTATTCCCTGTTTAAACTCTTGGGTGTAGGGTTAACGGTTTAACGATTAATTCAAATTAACAAATAAGTAAATAATTATTGTGAATAAAGCGTGTTTAAATGTGCGGCTATATTTGTAAGTAACATTTACATTTCCTGCCCTCGCCATTGTGGCACAGAACGAGGCCTTTCAATCTACGTTATGTTTTTTTTCGTTTGTACGTCATTGATTCATTCGGTGCTACGTGCAGACTTGCAGCTAGTATGGCGTGATGACTGAAAGCGAGTAGGTTGTATAAATGCCTGCACCGTTTTCCTTCCTCAGCACTAGTCTCTAACGAAATGATGTAACAGAAGTCTTAGAGATGTATTCGTTTTTAAATGTGAGAGCCCAGCTTCTACGCGGAGGATGGGTTACAAGTATTACCTGTGGTGTCACCATCTGCGCTGTTAGCGTAATGTAAACGCCTAGTAAGGTAGTGATTACGGTTTTTAAAACTGATTTTGATTTATGTTTTGAAGTCGGTTAATGAAGAGCAACAGGGGTTTCATTGGACCTGTATGCTGTTTTATTAATGTTTTAAAATACAATAAATAATATATATATTTTTTTTATTTATTTATTTTTTGTCTCGACAGTACTACTCTGAAGACAGATGATGGAGAAATCCTGCTTGATTATTCCAAGAATCTTATCAATGAGGAAGTCCTGAAGATGTTGCTTGAAATGGTAATAGTAATAATATTTATACTGAAAGATGAAGTATTTACACAGGTATACTGTGTAAAATAAATAAAAAACTAAGAATGTGTGTATGTTATCTAACCAGCAATGCGTATATTTTCAGTAGTTCCATATTATGACATGTACATGTACTGGTACAACACTAGGTGTAAAACCATGTTCATCGTGGGCACTATTGGACTAGATGCTTAAACTGCCATTCTGTATTAGTCTAACGCCCATCCCAATTTTAAAGATGCGGTAGAGATGTTTTAAATCCTAACCTTCCTTACTGATTGGATATGAAGTTGCCTTCTTCTAATTGATATCTTAAAGCTAAATGGCACCTTACAGTCCATAAGCTCTGGAAGAAATGTAGGAAAGAGGAAACTTAATCCTGGGGCTAATATGGTTCTTCTGATTAACTGCAGTCTTGTAAATTGCAGTTTTTAAACTACACAGCATCAATCAATTGAACAATATGAATAAATACGTTTTTTTCCAGAATTGTTGTAATGCCATGAACCCTCTTCCAAATCTGTGATGTTTGTATTTTGTCTTGATAACTCAACAATTGCCTTATGTGCCTTGGGTACAGTCAGAATAGTCTAATTCTGTGTGACACATATAAACAGCAGGCTTAAGAGAGGCAGTCCAGTTATAAGTTCAGCTGAATTTGTAGAATCTATTCATTGTGTAAACGTACAAAATATACACATTGTATTATAGATGGGTGTTCTTAGGACACAATCAATTCAGTTGGTTAGCAGATGCTTTTATCCACAGCAACATACACCGTTTACAATTTCCACATACACTGCTAGATATTTACTGAAGCTACTCTGGTTAAGTGCCACGCTCAAGTATACAACAGCTGGGGTGGGACTTGAACTGGCAACCTTTCAGTTTGTGCCTGTCACCTTTACCACTAGACCACTGTTGAGCTGTTGAGAATAGGAAAGATAAACCATAATATTGTGACTTAGGTTGGTATTCAGTTCTCCCATTCATAGTTTGAATTTCAATTTCAAGGATGTATTTATCATAAAAGTTGATAAAAATGTACACAACATTTTCATTCACAGCAAAACGATAAGAATGGCCAGTGAAGCAAAAAATAAGAAATGTTCATAAAATCTATTCACTTTCATTTGTTTTACTAGTTATTTTGTATAATTTTAACTTTATTCAGTTTGCGTAAGATATAGACCCTTTTAATCTTTTCTGGCTTTCCTCTGTTCTGATTTCGCACAGGCAAAGTCTAGGGGAGTGGAAGCCTCCAGGGAGAAGATGTTCACCGGGGAAAAGATCAATTTCACTGAGGTACGTGGAGAGATGTTTTTTTTAGGTCACTGTGTCAAGTAAAAGTGGTGGCATAATAAATTGTGGAGCAATGCTATTATACATTTAGAGGCAGGGGTTAAAAAAAAAAAAGCGAACATCATTTTTCAAAAAGAGATTTCTCTTCTCATCGGGCAGCCACATAAGCTGGTGGTTAGCTGCGATTATTGCAGTATCATTACACGGAAGTAAATAGACTTCTCCCTGCTTTCATAAAGTGCATGTTGTGCAATAGTGTTATGCAACGGCCCTTATCTCCTTCTTTTAATCTTCCATTTACAAATAAGGTGTGTGTTTGGTTATTGTTGGTTTAAATAGATAAATTTCTTTCTAATGCTCTCAATTATGTCATTGTATTTACTGGAATATTGAGACTTTTTACACTGAAAAAAGTAATTTAATTTTTAATGCATTTTATATAAATCTTAATATTTCTTCTAGTGTCAAATGTCCATTTTGTAAGCAGCCATGCCTTTCCCCCACTGGACTGAAAAGTTTTATTAAAATTCAGATAATGTGGTTAGTTAATTCAGTACCACATTCAAAAGACCTAGTAAAATTAAGTTTCCCATTTAAAGAACTAAAAACAAAACATCAAATTCTCTTTTTATGATGGATAAAACACTTTTCTTAATAATGCATTGGCCTCCTGAATGCTAGAGAACACTTTAAACTCAACCGGTTTTTAACCATCCTCCCCATATCACTAGGGCCGTGCCGTCCTCCACATTGCTCTAAGGAACCGCTCCAATACCCCCATCATTCTTGGCGGGAAGGACATCATGCCTGAAGTCAACCAGGTCCTGGAGAAGATGAAGGGTTTCTGCCATGTGAGTAGGAATTAGCTACCACTGCGGTTTCCGTTTCTTCTTGTCATTGTACAACAAGTTATTTGTTGTTGAGATTAAAAACAATTTTTATATGGCTTTAACTAAAAATTGTTTGAATATAGTATACATTTAACCTGTTATAGACGACGCCAATGAAAATGCATTTTTTTTTATGGCAATAGTAATATACTTCAGAAAGATACCTGGCCTGCTGTCCTTGAAAATGAATAGACAAGATTTCCTCTATTTCACTGGATATACATGCTTGTTCAATTTCTTATTCACAAGCCATTCCCAAATGAATCAACCAAGACTATAGCCTCGTCCTTTTCTTTTGCAGAAAGTACGCAGTGGAGAGTGGAAAGGTTTCACTGGAAAGTCCATCACTGATGTTGTTAACGTTGGCATTGGCGGATCTGACTTGGTGAGTAATATTCGTTCTGTGTGCTGGTTCATTTAAGTAGGCAATGTGATGAGTAAGGTTTGTTTGTCGTACTGCTGAGTAAGCGCCGTGTGTGGAATGATTGTTGAAGGCCTGTGTGTCCTGTACCAGGGCCCACTGATGGTCACTGAAGCTCTGAAGGCCTACTCCAAGGGTGGCCCTCGTGTCTGGTTTGTCTCCAACATCGATGGGACGCACATCGCCAAGACCTTGGCTGAGCTCAACCCCGAGACCACCCTTTTCATTATTGCCTCGAAGGTATAAATATTATTCAATGTCTCATTTTACTATAACTGGGGAAAATAAAGAGCTGCGTAATATGATGTGTATTAGGGCTGCTCTGATTTACCATTTCCAGAATGGAAATGTCTTATGGCATTCAAAGCAATGTTTGTCATGTGTTGGTAATGTTTTAATGCTTCCAGTTGTTATGGAGTTAATTTTTCTGTTACAGTTCAATTAATAAACACGTTTTGAAAGAAGGGCTCAAGGAAGTGAACGAGAAAACTAAATTATATAGTTTTCAGATTTGAAAGTGGAGTGTTCGGTCACTGTTACCGTCATACCTGATTTCATTCACTGGAGGAAGGTGTCTGTTAGCAACTTGGTTTTCTACATCGCCAAATAATTTAGCGTTTATTTTACTGACTAAATGTCTTTTTTTGGAACGCCAGTTTGAACATTGAGAATTTAAATTCTTGTATTGCCGTTTTTTGCCGCCAAGTATAATTTCTTTTATTTTTTTAGTTTTAAAATATGTTTATCTAGTTACTTCATTGCCCATAATTGCTAATCCAATTCAGGGTCACTGAACGCTGCGACTTGCACATGCCTGCGCACACAGACACAGACACAGACACAGACACAGACACAGACACAGACACAGACACAGACACAGACACAGACACAGA
>JAOYSI010029772.1:0-31525 GCA_025775065.1 Hiodon alosoides
TCTCTCTCTCTCTCTCTCTCTCTCTCTCTCTCTCTCTCTCTCTCTCTCTCTCTCTCTCTCTCTCTCTCTCTGACACAACCGTGATGCCAAACAATTTTATAAAACATAAAATTGTGTAAAACTGATGGAAGCAGTACAGTTTATTTTTTTTAAGTCTTTAAATGACTTAAATTAAATGGCGAGCTGCAAGGTTATTTGTTAAGTTTAACTCATTTTTAACACATTTTTTTAAAGAAAATAAGTGCTGAAGTTAATATTATTGAAACGGTGCAGCCCCTGTCCCTGAGCCATCGAAGCCCCTACCTATGAGCCTTGAACACCTTGAGCACAGTTGGGCAGTGCCTCCTCCTGTGTTGTCTATCAGTTCTGTCTTATGTGTTTCTCAGTGTAAAGTTTAATTATATTTAAATATAGGAATTGAATTATAAATTCCCCTTCTCCAAAGTTGTCAGTAGCCGACACAACATAATTATATAATTATATATATTACAGTTTTATTTGGCAGACGCATTTCTCCAAGGTGACAACATAAACCCAAACAAACAAACACAACAAACCAAAAATTTGATATACAACCTGGTTCTTGCTCAATATCAATAACCTAATTATTTGTGCACTGGAGATCATTGGAAAGAACAAAAGGACAAACAAAATATAAATACTATAGGCGGGTTCGAAAGTATGATATGGATTCTCTCTGAAAGATAGGAGTCATCACAGCTAGTGTCACCAGCAGCAGGTCAGGGTAGGTAGTGCCACACCAAAATAAATGTTGATATTACATGAGAGTGTTATTCATTCATATTCATAATTAATCATTTTTATTAATTGCATCTTTTTAATTAAAAATATTAATCGTTCAAAATTTTTCTCAGGAATACACACTCCAGTAAAGTAGTCAGAATTTGTTTTAAAAGTATAAAAGTATTTAAAAGTATATACGTTTTTAGCCATGGTTTGCTCCTAAATACTACAGTTTCGTGCAGGAAATTCAAGGCCATGGTCGTTGAGGCAGAGGCTAGCTGTGCCTCTACAGTTTGGTCCATAGGCCACCAAAGTTTACGTAGTTCTCATACTGTATTGAATTATCAACGTTGAGGCAGAGACCGACCGTGCCTCATGCCACGTGATATCCTCTCCCTCTCTCTCACTCCACGCTTCTTAGTAGCACCTAGCGGCTAGCGTAGATATCAATACTTAAAACGATTTTCAGCATTATCTTATGAAGAAAAAAGAGCTTTTTTTCTCTTTTTTAAATCCCGGTGCGCCGTCACCAAACGCTCATTACGTGTCGGTCTGTCTGCCCTTTGTAGGAGCGAATAAGCTGTGTTGTACTTCAAAGCTGTGCTGCCGACATAATGTTTTCTGACTTTTTTCAAATCCTGGTGTGCCATCACCAGACCCTCAGTGTGTGGCATGTCTGTGTGCGTTTGCGCATTTTGTAGGCGTAAATAAGCTGTCTTACTCGTCGGTTCGCTGTCACCAAGGCCCCCCTCTCTCTCTACACTGTTTTCCGACACAAAGGTGTTTGTTTGTTGTAAGATAGATGTGTCCATTAATTATATTATTAGATTTGATTGTGCATTAGCCTCACATATGACTGACTTTGCTGTATGCCCTAGGCAGTGATAGGCAGTGATGATGTCTGATATGAACTGGGCTGATAGGTCACTGCCTACCCATGACAAGATTTCACCGCACGTTACTGGTCACTAGACTACCGTGAGCTCATTAGATCCAGCTTGCTCACAATTAATCTCCAGCATTTTAGTTACGATATACATCAGAATTTGAATTAAAGATTGAGGGGTGTCCTGAACCTGCAATAAACAATCATGTGTTGATACAGCGCTTGGATTGCAAAGATTGCATAAAAATACCATATTAATCTATTGATGGCAAACTAAATTAATTCATATAAAATTTCTCTAGAAATTTTAGGGAGCTTGGATGTTAGGCTGCGTGGAAACCCCCGAAGAGGGAATTTAGAATCTCACTGGTAGCATTAAAAAAATAGAAATAATCTAGGCAAAGGGTGGTTAATTTTCCAGATTTTAAGTAATTGTGTAAGCACATTACATGTTATGGACATGTGTTCTTGTGAATACAGACGAAGATAAAGAGGCAGCAATAAAGATTTTGGCTTCAAATTAAACAAGCCAATCAATTAGACCTATTTGCTATTAGGAATGTGGTTTATTAAAACTAGTTTTTTTAATCAAATAAAAATGTTAAAAATCGAATTTTGCCCCAAAATATTTCGGAATATAATATTATTTCAGCCTAGTTGCGTGCCAGATGGTTTAATATCTATTATATGTACTTGAAAACATTTCACTTTCCGCTGTCGTTACAGTATTATTGATGGTACAACAATTTAAGCCATCAATCAAGTTTGTGGGACTTAATACTCAATAATGAATTTAGTGGTTCGGATTAGGTCTCGATTCAATTGTCCAGAAAGTGACTCATAACTAAGGCTAGGGCTTGATTCAGACTCGAAAGTTAAGGACTCCACTACAAAGCTGCTGCTAAGGTAAACCAGGTGGTGGTTCAGGTAACTTCTACTTTACCATCCATTAAAGGCAGGCACCACAATTTGTCATTTTATACAGAAACCTTACTGATAGACATCTGCGCTGTTAAAATACTCACCAGGAGCAAATGGGAAGATAAAGGACACTGTTGTGGCATAGTGTTAGGCACAGAGTTTTCCACACTGGTGCAGTGGCCTTCTTTAGCTTTGGGAATGGAATTAGCAATGATGTAGGCTGTGATGCAGCCGGTAGGTTGTTTAAAGGGGCACATTCTGAGCAGATTGTTTAGGCATGGATGCTGTGATGTTCACCATAGGGTATTGAGTTAAGGCCCTGGCACACATCGGCCCTCTTAACCCCCACTCGCAGAAGGCTGTCACTGTGCCGAAGTGTCTAGTAGGCAAACTGTTGCTATCCGACTCTGATAACGCTTATTTTCAAAGAATTGTGCATGTGTGTAGCCTATTCGTGCATCCCAATGCTGCTGCTATTCTCTGTAGGTTGCTGTTGCACAGAAAGAAAAATCAATATTTGCCTCTTCTGTTTTAATTGAAAGATAAATGAAATAAAATATGTGTTTATGGCCGTAAATGTTAGGTCCCATGAGATCTGGCGGACCAAATCTTTCTGTTTACATTTTTGTGCCTGTTTAGATTGTATCTGGGCTTTGGATAGTGCAGAGTGTGCCACCCTGTGGATTAAGTTAGATGTAACAACAAATGAGCAGAAAACACTGCAGAACGAAGAAATCGCTCCAGTTGCTTTGGGACAGTTAGTAACACAAAAATGACTAAATGTACTGCTTCTGGAGTAGCTTACTGAAGTACAGTGTTACTGCAAGCAGGGCAAAATGACCCTATTGAATGTGCTCAAATTTGGCCCTAAATCAACAATTTTCAATTTAAAAAGCAGTGTGTTTTGTTAAAGGCATACTGTGTTTTATTGTAATGGAAATAAACACAAAATAATCTCTATCAGAAAGTTAGATTTGCGTTTGTTAGCTTGCTGCTCGTTGACTTCTCCACTTGCCTCCTGCGCACGAACTCTAAAAGAGTAGGCTGCTGCTTTCCTGCATTGCTCGCCCTCTCACTACTGCTGCCGGCGTCGACTCTGTGTTTTGCTTGTAACTGATACTCCAGACTCGACGTACTTCGGTGACACACAAATTCACCCTTACAGTAGCTGCAAATAACTTTGCTTTTATCCAAAGACCCATCTGTAAGAGTTTTGTAAAAAAAACTGGCCGTTTAAAAGCCCTTTAGCAGCTTTCAAATCAATCAAGATTACTTAATCGACAAAACTAAAATCTCAATTCAAGCAGTCGATTGACAAACAATAGCGAGACCTTCGAGTTGTATTTTAACTGGATGATTCTCAGGCTTAAAAAAAAAAAAAGGGTTAATTGCGACAAAAAATTAACGGCGTTTAGCATTTGAAATTAATCGCACGCGTTAACGCGTTAACTTTGACAACCCTAGTTAAAAAGTCTGTCAGTTTGAGATATCCAATTTTTTATTAAAAAAAATATACCAAAGTATCATAACAAAGTATTTTTATGATCATCATATGTGTAAAATATGTGTTAAATAGCCAACTAGTAGGGCATTGAGCTTTAGCATAACTACCTGCCTACACACACACACACACACACACACACACACACACACACACACACATTAATAATCAGGATTTGTTATTTTCCCAAACACTAGCTTGAATTTAAGCATTTTAATGTCACAAATTGAATTGGGGGATACTTTAAGTGAACCTGTTCCTGTTAATATAATTTTGGGATTTGTTTTCCATAGTCACTATCAATGTTTTTGTGTGTGTGTGTAAACCGGCACTGAAAATCTGGAATGGTGAGATAAAACAGCTGCCAGATGTTCAGGCACATTGTGTCGATGTCATGCTAAAGAGTTGCCTGGCTAGATCTTTGTTTCTTCCTGTAATTTATGTTATTTATCAGAATGTGATTTGCAGTATGTTAATTGTGACTTTTTAGGCTCAGTGGGTATTATTCAACATTTTAGTTTAGATGGTAACTCAGCTAAATTTAGTTTGACTACCATTCCTCTACAGCAGACAACTCTGCAAACAATTATAATATAAAAAGGGCAGAGGCCTGAACTGAAGGCAGTCTTGCCTTAAACACATCTGAAGCCAATGAACTCGGAGGAATCTGGTTTAGAATAACGGCTGAATTCCCTAAAAAACAGTAACCGAAAAAAGTGTGGACATGCTTTCTCTTTATCCCAACATAGAAAAATTAGTGAAAATTGTCTTAGTAGTTTTGTGTTTCAGCTGAGCTCAAATTAAATTTCTGACATTTTGAATCTGAATGGCATCGAGTGAGTAAATCGCCAATTTAAATTTGCGTCAGTGGCAGTGTCTGCCTTTCTCTGGAGCCTGGCGATCGCTAAGGGGCAACTTTATGTAGATAATGAAAAAAAATCAGGAACAAAAAGGATCAAAATTGGTTACAAACTATAGTAATTGTTGTTAAATCGATATGTTGATTTTGCAGCCGTGTACAATTACAGCAGAGCCCCCTGGCTGCCTGTGGCCTTGACTGCACTGGCCACAGCTTGCTTTAGACAGCTACATATGTTATACCTACTGACTCCAACTCTCCAACCCTTGCGGTAATAGATTGCACATTTTTTTTCTGTCTGGTTTCCCAATTATCCCACATGTTACATTTTCAACATGAATGTGATGTTTATCTGTTATCAAGGAATGACATGCAGTGGTCATTTGAAACAGTCTAAAATGGATAAATGTGGATTTCTCTTCAGACTTGATCTGTACTGTATCTTGATGGAGAGATGGGACACTTTACTGCCCATGGTCTGATTACAGACGTCGCACTTTAAAGGTGGGCGTAGCCAGTGGAAAAAGGAAAGGCCTTTTTGCAATTCTTCAGTCAGTATCCGTCCGTCTTGTATGTGTCCAATCATAATTGACATAGATTAGTACATGTAATTACAGTCTGTGGCATGCAGCTGGGAGCCACACCCTCAAGCCTGGGGGGGAAAGGGATAATGGACAACCATAAAAGTGCACCTGAGTGTGGTTCCACTGATGGTGGACACAATTAAAGAATCTTTAAGAGAGCCAGAGATGGCTCAAAGGAAGGAAGGTTTGGGAAACTGAAAAGTCTGGTTTTGTGGCTGTGCTGTTGGTTCAGGTTTATTTGTTTAAAATGTGAGAAGGTAAATGTTTATAAATATGTTTTATTGTGGTTTTCCCCAACGTGGGCAGTTTATATGAGTTTTTCCTGTTTTGGTTTAGTTTTTGATTTGTTCTCGGGCTACTCTTCGACCGGGCACGCCCTCGCGCGTTACACAGTCATTATGATCACTTGGTAATTCAACCGTTCACTGCTGCTCAGAACTATTTGAAAACTGCCCCCTCTCGTGCTTCAGCCTCCTCTTGCTTTCTTCAGTAAATGAAGTATCTCAGTGAGTACTGCAGCTGCTTTGGTCTTTGTGAGGGCGTAACCATGTGTTGTGACATTTTAAAAGCTTATGCTGAGATATACATATTTGTTCATGCAGTACATTCAATTAAAGTGCTTATTAAAGCTTGGTTGACGTCATGTACGTGACTTTAAGTAAAAAAGGAAATATATGTAACTTTTTTAGGTTTTGCCATAGATTGTTAATAGAACAAAGGACGTTGAAGGAGTCACTATGACTTATTGTAAATTTTTACTTAATTTTTCAAAAAATGTTTGGAAACACTTGAGCATTCTACATAATAAAAAATAAAAAAAAATAAAGGTATTTCCTAAGGCCCCATTAGTAGCATTTCTATGAGAAGCTAATTTTGGTGATATTGTAGCTCTGTGAATATAAAATAATAATTGACAGAATAGGGTATATGGATACTTTGCGCTAGTGTAAATACAATAAAAATATATAGTTAGAACAGGATTAAACAAAACAACAACACATACCCTCTAAAAACTAATATGAACTGTAAGTGTATCAATGTTGTTTATGAAATAAAATATGATGTAAAGACTGGAAAAGCTTTATATAAAATAATTCAGAAACAACTTTCTTCATGTAGAAGAATATAGGGACATAAATGATACAAAGTTTGTAGTATCAGAACAGGTCAAACTAGACAATGTGACATAGAATAATTTAAAAATAAAATTTGATAAATAGACTAATCATTATGCCAGCGGGACAGATAAAGATAATAAAGATATCACAATATATAGAACATCATCACAGCATGTAAGAATGAATAATCGATTTTAATATAAACAATAACAATTGGTCATCAAACACTTACAAATACCTTGAATGTTTTAATTTAAACACACTTATGTTACTCTTGCAATGAAATGACAGGCTAGCCAGCTAGAAATAGTAAATTAGCTATCTACCGATTAGCTAGGTAGTTAATTTTTTTTCTAATTGTAACAACAAAACCTAAACATTAACACTAGTTGAAAAGCATAACGTTGGGTTTTCAATTTAAATTTAATTTTAATGAGATATTTGTAAATGCGGCAGAAATGTTTTAGTACTGTACCATACAATAAGGGAAATGTTCACTGTAATGAGGTAAATGTATATATGTATATGTTACAGTGGCTTTTCTTATGTGCTGGGATGGACATCCTGGGTCCATCCTGCACATACCCATGTTGTGATCACACAGACTAAGCCCCTTTGGAATAAGAGATGGTTGATAATGCAGCGCTGCCTCGGAGACAATTTTGAAATCCTGCAGTTCTCCCAGCACCTGTAGGATGTGTTGATTTACTGTCAAAATCTTGGATTATCTGCTATGTGATAGCTACTAGCTCTGTCTTTTGACAGGTGTGTTCCCAAGCAAAGCTGTAGTTGTATGCACTCTAAATACAATGAGCAATCTGTTTTCCACGTTGGTGACTTTCAGTGTGCAATTCTGGCCTGTACATATATCCATGGGGTTGGAAAACATTCATCTTCCTAGTTTTACAACAATAGATGCAGCCGTTTTTTCAGGCTGTTCCACTACTACAGACATGAGGGAGTCCTAGCACAGGGGTATGGGTTCCTGCTGTAATCATAACTGTGAGGCAAAGCTACCCGTGTAATACTGCTAATACTGCAGCTGTGAGGGAACACTGGCCTGGTCATACGGCTATTTACCTAAATTTGAGGGACCACTAATCTGGTTGTTTGTGTAGTATGGTGTAGAGAATTTACCAGTCTGACTGTATGCCTGGAACCCCCCTATACATTTACGAGCTAGCCTATATGCCCATACAATAACTGTATTACTGTATTTAATAAAAATTAAACTACCAGTTCTGCACAAGGTAGAAAAATGCTCTTGTTAATTATTACTAAGTATGAGTATATATTAAACTTTACTTTCTCTTACAAATGAACAGGTGGTTTACAAAAACAACGATATCAGACTGGAACTGTCACGCCTTGCCAGGATCGTGGACCCCAAGATGAAGATCCAGGGTGACGTGGTGTTCAAGTGTGAAAATGTGGCCACCCTGGACCCTATCTCCTTTGAGACACCCGAGGCCTACATCAGCCTACCGAAATGGAACACTAAGCGCATGGGCTCCATCTCATTCGACTTCCGCACCTCAGAGCCCAACGGCCTCATTCTCTTCACGCATGGGAAACCCCAGGACAGGAAGGACACAAGAAGCCAGAAAAACACCAAAGTGGACTTTTTCGCAGTGGAGCTCCTGGATGGCAGCCTCTACCTGCTCCTGGACATGGGCTCAGGGACCATCAAAGTGAAGGCCACGCAGAACAAGGTCAATGACGGGGCCTGGTACCACGTGGACATCCAGAGGGATGGGAGATCGGGTAAGGCTCCCTGGCAGATGCTGGGTGGGATGTTAAAAGGCTGAATGTAACAATGTCCAATCTCAGTTACAGTGTTACAATATAAAATCAAAGCTTTGCCTTAAAGTGAAGGTAAACACGGAGGTAAAAGTCAAGTCACCCTCCCTTATGGCCTATTGGTACTGATGTTTTACCTTATATAAAATACTGAAAGATATCCTATAAATATTCTATGCTCATTCAAACAGAAAAAAATGGAAAATTCAGAGTGGTGTTTTCCCTTTGAAAGTGACATTAAATGTTACAGTTCTCTAATTTGAGAAAGAGGTCACATTGGCTATCCATTGCCACAATTCTCACAAATTGGAGTCACAAACCAGTCAAAAACTGAAAACCATGAAAGTTATTTTCATTTAACTTTGTCTGTGCCTTATCAGCCCAGAGCAGGCAATTTTATTACGTTGGATTAAACCAGCCTGATTAATTATCTTATTTATGTCATGCCAACATTGGTTAAATTGTTATTTACAGAGAAATTCAAGAAAATATTTATTAAAGTGTTTTGCCTTCATTCCAGCCAAAGCTGTGTTCTATCTAGCTGTAAAGTTCTAAGAGTAGCTTTAAATGTGAAATGTGGGGCTTTCTATAGAACACAAACCCTAGGTGGACCCAATGCGTATAGCCGCAATCATCATTTAACAATCATTTAACATCGTGTTTCACTTAAACAGTCCTGAAATAGACCTGCCCTCCCTTTTTCTTTCCTCTCTCTTGCTCCTTACGCTTTCTTTTAGATGCACCATTGTCTTTCTCTTTTTATCCCTCTCTTC
The DNA here is from genome assembly GCA_025775065.1 of Hiodon alosoides. NCBI lineage: Eukaryota > Metazoa > Chordata > Actinopteri > Hiodontiformes > Hiodontidae > Hiodon > Hiodon alosoides. The sequence goes on from JAOYSI010029772.1 coordinate 9,187, forward strand.
TCTCGCTTTTCCTCCATTCCCCTTTCCAGGGAACCCTCTAGTCCCTTCATCCTCATGCCTGTATGCGGTTGTCGAATCGATTTCGGAGAGCTGCGTATCACTTTACAGTCTCTGGAGACATTCGTAATGCAGTTCCGTGGTGCTGTTCTGGGCAGGTGACACTGCGAGACAAATAATTCCCATCGATTGGAATTCCCCGAGCAGGACGGCTTGTTTAAACTACCTTTTCTGCCCTGTGTCTAACTCAGAGCCACTCAGTGGCTTCAGACGTCCTCTGCGGAGGCATAAACATAGATAATCCTCCAAATACAGCCATCCGCATCTGTATTAATGTGACTGCCTCTCTTTGGCTTCTCTGCGCACTCTCCAGCTTATATCTTTCTTCTCCTATAAATCTCTATAGCTCTAGGAGCTTATTAAACAAGCCTGCTAGACTTCATTGTCTTTAAAAAGGCTATGAATTGCCAATGTGCCTGGGGTAGCACTTTTCTTTAGTCCTGGCATTCTCAGTTTGGGGAGAGAAGAGGGGTTCTATGCGTGAATGTGTGTATGGACCGTGAATGCTCGTGGTTCCTGAAATTAACCACACTGGAGTGTAATCACAGACTCCCCAATGCTGTTTACAAAAGTTATGTTGGCACAGTTGGGTGACCATGAAGTGGAATGTATAGAACTTAGGCATTAAAGCTCTATGTAGTCAACAAACTGACACAGGGTTGAGGTGAATCATACCCTCTGTCCAGTCTGCCTCACCTTTGTGTTACTCTCCCTCCGTCGTGCCCCCTTTGCAAGGCACCATCTCTGTGAACAGCCGCCGCACCCCTTTCACAGCCAGCGGGGAGAGCGAGATCCTGGACCTGGAAGGGGACATGTACCTCGGCGGCCTGCCGGAGAACCGTGCCGGGCTCATCCTGCCCACCGAGCTGTGGACCGCCATGCTCAACTATGGCTATGTGGGCTGCATCCGCGACTTGTTCATCGACGGGCGTAGCAAAGACATCCGGCAGATCGCCGAGGCTCAGAACGGCGCCGGGATCAAACCCTCCTGCAACAAGGTGGTGGGGAAGCAGTGTGAGAGCTATCCCTGCAGGAACAGGGGCATCTGCAAGGAAGGCTGGAACCGCTTTATCTGCGACTGCACGGGCACAGGGTTCTGGTCCCGAACATGTGAGAGAGGTGAGTCAGCCGCCTCCCAATGTATGCCCCACCTAAGGTTGTTAAAATAAACATTCTTCAATATTATCGAGAAAAACCTATATTGATTTCAAAAACAGAGCTTCATTGAGAATGCATTCGGTTATACCCGAAAACAGAAAGCATTGGAGCACTCTATATTTGTATAATGAAAATTGTGTGTTTGTGTCCTTTGTGTAAAAGACAGGCTGGGACCGAATCAAAACCTGCTAATTGCATTTAATTCAATTGTATTTGGTAGTGTTTCTTGTTTTTGTCTAATTTCTTTTGCTCATGAAAAGAAAATGCTATTAAATACTGTTATTTAAAGTGTGATTGGGGGCTTGTCAAAGTTTTGACAACCCACTAATCAGAGTCTCTACACCTGTCTGCAGCCAAACTTACTAGGAGGATTCAGGAGCAAACGGTTAAGATGGAATGCACACAACGGTGCAGGCCGTGCTCTTAAAAGAGAAAATAAGCAAGAGATGGAAGTATTTAGCTTATGAAGCCAATGCAGGGTGAAGAAAAAATATCCGTACAAGCCCATATGCAAAACGGGGCTGAAATGTTGGTAATTGTTTGACAGGCAGGCACCTCTTCAAAGAATTCAGACAATTTAGCATCGCCATACATCGTTGAATGAGTGCATCACATATGTAGGTTTAAAAGACATGTCCTCAAGAAAAAAGATGGGGGAATGTGAAATAATGAAAGCCAGCTGCCTTACTTAATGCTGCTGTGTACAGTGTTTTGGTTTAAGTTGGAGAAATTGATTATTATTTGTCTGCCTTCACATTTTTTACAGAAAACTAGAGATCGAGCTAGTTAAACTAATACATCGGTAAAACTTTGTAGCATGCACTGAAGAACCTCTTTAGAAAAGCCATAAGGAAGAATAGATCTTGGCCTTGACTGTGGTGAGTGTTCTCCTTGAGTATGTATCTTGGTAAATATTTACGCTTCTCTATCTCAGAACTACCCAGACATGAAAATCATGTTTTATGTTTTGATGATTTTTCGATATCTGAAGAATGAGAAAGGTGTTCATGACTTTGGTGTAATGCTAAGACAATTTTTTGGGGATAATGCTTTAAGTTCTTATATACTGTACTTAGCATGTTCAGAGGTCACATGATGCAAACCATTCTCCACTTGCAAGCTTAATAAATGTCTTAATTAATTAAAGTCCCGACAAATGCCTAAAATTAATAATAATTAAATTAAAAATATAGGGATGCCATATTTATTTAAAAACACTCAGGCAATGAAACAAAGTGCAGTGTTTTTATTTTAAAACAAATACACTGAAAGTCATTATATTTACCTTGCTTTAATCGTATATATCTCTTACAAAGTCTGTGTGACACATGCAAGGACTGCAAACTCTTTGTGTACTCTGGTCTACTGACCCTCTTTGATGCTTCAGAACTTGAAGCTACTCACAAACAAATACTACACTCCTCCTTTTGCAAGTTTCTTAAGCCATTTTCTGCATCCAAAGAGTTTTTCTGGACTTCACGGACAACAAAGAATCAAAGAGGCTGTATTTATTGTTCTTGTTCTGGTACCCAGAGGCTAGGTGAGGCAATAGCTAACTAAGGGACTGAACTGGCATCTAGACAGGGCTGTTTATATCCATGGAGTTGTCATTTAAATTGACATAGGGACCCTGCTCTGAGGTGGTAAGATTAACAGATGACAAGAATCCCAATGCTGACCCCTGTTTAGACTCAGTTTGTTGGGGTAATGACCTCTTAAGCACGCTGAACAGTAAAACATTGAGTGCGTCATATATAGTGCTCTATTGATGTATGTATTCTTTTTTAAAGAACTCCATTACCAGTTAATGGAATGAATGCAGTGCTAGGCATTACACTGTAGAGGGCCTTAGTCTCTGATAGAGGGTCTTAGCCACTGGATGTTTTTAGTACCGGACACAGGGCTGAACTTAACATCAGAGACAAGAAACTGGGGGCCTGGCAGGCTGTGAGTTGGCTGGCCTTCTCCCTCATCCCTTCTGCTACAGCTAGTGGTGTTAGCTACCATCGTGCTGTCTGTTCCATTAGTGTTATCCCATCTTTCATTAGTGTCAGGTGCCACATTCTATGTTTCTTTTTCTCGATAAGACGACTCCAACCTCCACTGTCTTGAAATGACAGCAAGCTGTTATTTTAATCCATTATTGGAGCTAATCATTAGTAATAAACTCTTCAGTTGCAGCATAAGTGTGAAGCCTTGAGTACTGATTTTACATCCCCTGTTTTTGTAAGTTTTAGAGACTCATCTTGTTATTCTATACTGTAGAATGCTATTCCTGGGCGGCTGAAGTGTGAATAGGGTAACAGATTCCACATGGTTGAAGACTGAAATTGCATGTTCGAATTCCAGGAGGGTCTTTGCTGTTGTACTCTTCATTAGTAGGGTGGACAATAGAACGCTATTGATTTTGGGCTCAGCCAACAAACTCCCAGAATCACTGGAATTCTAGTGTGAGACAATAGAACAACAACTGAATGGAATGTTCACAGAGCATGTTCAAGAGAAGTTGTATTCTAACTCACCCAGTGGCACAGAGAAAAATGTTCTTTACTTAAAAACTATCTTCTGCTAACAGCTAGCTTAAAACAAATACACTCGTCACGTAGTAGACTGTTGTGCCTTGACATATTCTGAAATGTGGGTGAAAGGATATTGGAGATAATTGTTTAAATTCAATGTAAACTCTTTAGTCTGTTTTTTTTAAGGGCAAGATGGAACCCAGAACAAACGTATCTTAAAAGATCTTAAATCACGTTTGTATCATAATAAAGATAAACAATGCATGGTAAACTTTATATCCTATTTGATGAGTTTTAAGATTAAACATAATATTATGAATATTTGTGTATTATTATTCTTACTATTATTATTGGAAAGGCCAACCATAAACCCACCGCTCCTTCGTCATCCCCAATCTCTTGCATTAAGTTTTTTAGCTTGCATCATACTATGCAGAAAGCATAGGTGTTAATTTATCATGATCTAGCTTTACTTTGAACACTTGAAATTCAAGCTTTATGTAACTCTGACAAAAGCTTTTCCAATACTGCCATTGTGCTAATAAAAAGTAATTAAAGTTAATCAAAGTCCTCTGGAAGAAGATAATAATGTTTTTTGGTCATTCTTCTGATAGTAAAGAACAAAATGAGCACAAGAAGCTTTCTCAAAAGCAAAATTTTTGTTGTTATATCCTACTTGGGAGCATTTGAATGCACAGATTTAATTTTGTGTTTACAAGGCATACGTACCAATTTTCCCACTTCACATGAACATGGCATAACTGTCTTCTAAAGTGTTTTTGTACCTTGGCAAGACAACTGGACACAACATAATAATAATCATGAATAAATAAGTACAGGAAGAGGTACATAACCCTTACCAGTGTAATGTTACCAAAACATGGTGCTAGGGATTTACTTTTCTAGTAGTTAAAATCATAGTGTAGGGGGAGTTGTTTTGTGTACATTCAAGGAGATTTTTGAAAATGTGTTTCACAGGGACTACATTTTTGGCTAAAGAAGTTGCTGTATCGAATCGTGAATTATTTAACCTTATTGTAAGGCTCTTAATGAACCAATATCACCCTAGTACTATATTTCCACTTATGTATTGTGACAGTTAAGCTCAACATTCACACCCCTAAAATAGACATTACCAATTCCCCTGAAAAGTTAGGGTCAAGTTCATTGGCCAGCTCTTTCCATGTATGCATAATGGGTGCTTTTGTTTATATTATACTTTGGCAACTGAATGGCATCCATTTTGTTCAACTAATTATCTGCAGTAATTTACAAATATTTATTTTGCAATCCTCAAGACATAAAACTCTTATAGATTTGAAACTGTTACAAGAAAACTGTAATTTTTTACTGATTGATTAAGCCTTATTAATTCCCTTGCTTACTGTTCCACCGTTCTCTGTATCTACCACCCAGCTAGAGGTACAATAGTTATTTGGTTAAAAAACACCACTCCTGTGAGCTCCAGTGTGCCAGGCTTGACCAGGGTAGATTAAACATCCGTCCTCATTGTAGTAGGAGCTTGTTGGGTAGCAAATGTATAAAGGGAGCGTTAATATGCTGATGTACCGGCTCGTGGTGCAGCGCTTAGTTGTGTGAAGTCCAGATGCTGTGTGTGTGGGAGATAGCTGCTGCTGCTGTGGAACACACAGGACTGGCTGCTGCACTTTAGTTAAATCTCTGTTGATTCAGGCTCTGTGAAGGTCATATATCCTGGCTATTAGCGGAGCAGGAACAGGAGCTGAAGCCTCAGTCTATTGCACAGCTGTGCAAATGAACATGAGACTGGCCACCATTTGCCACAATACCACATACGCAGAACATGGCTGTGTAAATAAACGCAAGTTGATTCATCCTCAAAGGTCTGGCCACATCCTTGTGATTAGCAAATTTCTTTGACAGTGGTTGAGGCTGTACACAAGCAGGTACATTAATGTATGATGAATTTGAAGAAGAACACTCAAGAGGCCTAAACACAAGTGTAAACATTCTACAACGATTAAATAGGCTAGCATTTTCACTTACCTGTGTTTGTTCTTGCATGGATCAAGATTGCATAGAGTGAAGATCAAGAAAAATAAGAGAATGTTATAAAATAAAGTTGATCTGATAAGGTTTTTTTTTTGTTTGTTTTGTTTTTTATGTGTGGATATTCATTCGAGATAAATATATTTGTTTGGGTATTCGTTCTGTTTAGAAAAAGCAATTAAATGAAAAATGTTACACTGCCGCTAGGCATATGCAAATATGGTTAAATAACTTTTAATGCCAAAATCATTCTCGGTGAAAGAAAATGTACTGTGCTGGCATTTCAGTATGAACCTAACCTGCAGTCATGCTGAACTAGTTAAAACAAGCAATACCGACCCAACCTGGTGTTGAGTTGAGCAATGAAACGGTTGAGGATGAATGTGCCGCTCAATGGCAGCTTGACAAAATAATTTCTTACTACACAGTTTAAACTACCACGGGCATGGCAGGTTCCTGTTGGTAGATTTGGAAAGTATCTAGAAACAACATGTAGGCCTACTTGAAAATGTTTTTCAATGCTGACCTGTATCCAATATAGTGCTTCAATTTTGATGTAGCAAGCTTTTAAAATTATTTTTTTAAATCTCGGATAAAGCTACTGTCACAGCAATACAATTATGAAAGTACATTTAATCATTTTAAAAATATTTTAATCCTTGTTTATTGCATTTTGCATGTTATGCTGATCAATAAGCGACATCTGAATGAAAATGTTAAAAAATTCACACCCAATTTGAGTTGATTCAACACTACTTTTTTCAAAATCAACACTACACAACACTTTAAGGTGTTGTACTCACATTAAACTGGTGTTGGTGTTAAAATGAAATGTCAAAAAGGAACACTGCTTTTTTAAACACAAACACCAGTGTAGTGTGAAGACAATAAAACGCAGGGTTGAAAATTACTGATAGTAAGACTATTGGTTGTACATACCAATAATACTATTAGGTGTTAAATTCCCCCCTACCCCACTAACTTAAAAGACAAATGGCAGAAAAAACAACAACTTTGTATTCAGTATATTTTTTACATTCAATATTTCGGACTTACAATTCAAGGCGCATCTCTGAAAAAACTGCAGTTGGGCACAATATATGTTCTCTCATCATTGTCAGGTGAAAACTGCCTGTCATAAGGTCTATAATATATCAGATCAGCCACACAAATGATAGTGAACACATCATCCACCTCCTCAATGCTGAATGCATTCAGGTGATCATCGAAATACATCGTAATAACTTTAGTGGTCAAAAGGAATGGTTCATCATCCTTGATAATGATATTGATAATCTAATTGAAAATAGGCATTTCATTTCCAATACTTGCGTAAACAAGTCATCTGTTATGATTGGTGAGAATACTTTTTATTTTTTTTTATTTTTTTTTAACTGTTTAACCGGTCAACTAGATCTCCAAAAAATCAAGGGAGTATTGCACAGGAGGCACCATGACTGAAAAGCACTGAGGCCAAGGTCTTTTACTATCATCAACTTTGACTGCACAGGGTATTGGTAAATTGGCGATAAACTTGCTTGAGACGTCTTCTGTCTTCTTGCATTGTGAAGTCTTGGTCAATCTAGCACACAGAGAAACCATGTCAAAACATGATACACCACACATCTAATAATTACTACATCAAGCTGGTCTACATTTTTCTTACCAAGCCTGGTGTATCCGAGAATCGGGGAAAGTGATCTAGGATGGGTAAAGACTTGTCTGGATCGTGTTGCATATTCTGTCGGTGCTTGAACGTTGACTTCATTTTCTCCTTGACATCTGGTTGGTCCACTTAATGCTTCATCACAGACATCGCTTCTCTGCATTCATCACCTGACAGCTGCTCAGATGTTGATGTCTCACGCCGAGTCTTTGGGCCATCTTGATAAGCAGACTTGGAGTTTCTCTTGGAGTCACTTTCGGTGTTGCGCTGAACAGTTTTCAATCTGTACGCCAGGTAACCCTGGCCACTGTAAAGATCATAGCAGTGTTCCTGTCAGACAAGAAAACAGACAAGACGCACTGTTAATATTAAAATCCATCAAGGCATAAATGTGTCAATCCAGCCGTGGTTAGCAGAACCCATCTCAGTGTAGTTCGTTGTGACGCTATGGGTCTGTATCACCTCTTATTAAGGCTTTTCTCTATACATGACCAGATTAAATGAGGGGATCCTGCTACGCAATAATCACATAACCAGTTGGTGAAAACTTATCCTTCAATTTAGGGAAAAGGATGACTATTCCAAGAGCATTGGTAACATGGACATTGACTGGTGGGACCCTCCTACACCATAGCACGACACAGATTAAAGATAAGGTCAGTTTGAAATGTAGTTCAAACAAGTTTAACATGACCAGTGTAAAAGGTTGAGAAGAGGATGTACATTTTAACAAGTATTTTATTTTATGAAGTAGACTATATTTTATTGGTCACATACCCATGACTCTCCATCATATCCCCCACCAAGATGTTGTAGAGTTTCTTTCTTGTTTGATCAGAAAGGCCTTTGGTTTTGTTGTACTCTTTGAATATGTCTTCACCCCCTGGTTTTTGATGCAGAGCTACGTAGACCATCTGTAATATAGATGTCACATGTAAATGTATTTTGAAAATGGTGGACATTCTACCAACAACCTAAGAACTACTCACATTTTTTGCCACCTTACTGCCAGGTGGTCCTTCTACCAGTTCTCCGTGCTTTGGTGCACTCTAATTACAGTGGAGCCACTTGCGATGGAGCTCGCAGACTCAATTGATGGCAATGACCCCTCATCTGAGCAGAAGGAGGCCTCAGAGACCTTGTTCTCAGCTAAGGGGACAAGAGGAGGGAAAGGGATAGAGAGCTTCAGTTGCAAAATATATTTTGCATAAGGCAACATCACTGCAGTGGCCTGATCCTGCAGATTTGCTCTCTACAACATCCACAGTTGTACTGATAGTGATATATTGTTGTTTCTCTACCTACTGACAAATGTACTTATTGTAAGTTGCTTTGGATAAAAGCGTCTGCTAAATGCCCTAAATGTAAATGCAATGACGGTTTCTCAACACCTTGAATGATACTGCACCAGATCTCAAGGGTTCATCAAAAATGTCAGCAGCCACATCAACTCCTGAGGAGTCCTACAGGTTCACATCTGTTCCATTTGGCAAGTTGAATTAAGCTGAAACTGAGAGCCAAAACACTTACTCAGCTGGCATGAATGTACATGCAATGCACCATGGGATATTCAAAATTCTCCATACGAGCATTGGCCATCTTTTAGCACTCCTCCTATTAGCTTGATGTGTAAATTCGGTGGGTTGCCCCTGTACTTGAATTGTAATAAATTGGAAGTAATCGTAGCTGTCATCCTTGATTGGTATTCGTACCCATTTCAGGACTCCCTTGCACTCCACATGAACCAGCATTTTCTTTGAAATAAAGCACAAATCTCATTCTTAGTAACCTGCTGTTTTTACATTTAGTTTACTGGTTGTGATAACTGGTGTGGTTTGTCAAAACTGTTGACAAGAGACACGGAGTAGCTTGCTCGGTTAGCAATACCTCCGCCGAACACTGCACATTTCAACTTTCAACTCTTACATAAATAGCATAGCCTTGTAACTTAGCTTTTTCAATGTCCGACAATATATTGCCATTAAAACTGTAGGTTCATTATCAGGGAGTTAATTGTTCACTATAATGTTAATTACAGCACGGATGTGAGCACCTTGCCCTGGCTGAAAGTGGAATCTGAGCTGCTCGGTCTTGTTCAGTTAGCTATTTACAGACGGTTCCAACTTAAATAAGCAGTTATGAAGTAAAAATTATGATAAAATATCATGCATGTGAATAACAAGAAATTCTCGCTTACCTTGTAAAAAAATGGGCCGTCTACTCGCCAGAAAGAAAATGGTGCAGATGGCAGTTGGAAAATTAGAGAACGTTACGTAAGGGCGTGGCTTTGATCTACCCCAACCAGTGCTAAGTTGAACACCAATGGAGAATACACTCTGATTTGACAACGTAACTGAGTCACAAGCAACACTGGCAGGGCTATTTTATAACCGTGTGTTGTTATAACAACACCAACACTCTCAACACTGATCTACTTGCTGTGTATAATTAAAATAAACCCCAACATTGATTACATATTTTTTTCTACTCAACTATTTAATCAAGAGTAACCTACCTAATTCTCCTTTTTCCCCCCTCCTGTCCCTCTAAGTCGAGGGGGCGGTAGCATACTCTGAGGCTGGTGCTAGTAGAGGTAGCTCATACCTCACCAGGTTATGGTGAGCCCAGTCAGTCTCTAGTTTCTGCCTGAATCTGGATCTTGAGCTGTCAGAGGCTGCTCATTCACGTGCAGCTGCAGGGGGAGTTCAGGGTTGTGGATTGGTTTGGTTTGGCAGATTGCACAGCTGTCAGTCAGCACTGTGTGTGGGACTGACGGATGTAGTTCTGGCGTTTCCCAAACATGAAGCGTGCAGTCTCCCATCTAATTGAACTGCTTCAAAAATTCACAGAACCAAGTCACATTCACTAGATATTCTTTAAACATAATTACATGTGCAGCAGAGTCTAACCGTGGTGAATAGCTAATTACAGTTATGGCAGAATGAGTCCACATAGACGCCCACTAAGATTTCGTAATGTGCTCAACAGCATGTGAAGACAGGAATCTAGCAGAAGGGATCTGTTGCTGTGGCATTAGATTAGATTAGATTTTTTTATTGTCCTTTTCAGGAAATTTGTCTCCATCTGTACATAGCCTTCACATATAAATAACATGATCATACCTAACAACATCAGACAGCACATTTATACACAGATTAACACAAATTTAACATCCTTTCTTCAATTAGCGAGTCTTGAGTTTGTTGAGTAGTGCTATGGCAGAGGGGATAAAACTCTTGCTATAGCGAGTCAGTTTCCAGGCCACGGATCTGTACGCCTTTCCGTAAAATGGCTTTACTATTGAGTTCAGAGAGGTTGGGGGTAGGGAGACAAATTATTTTGGAGGCGCTGTTTGTGATGCGGGTGAGTTTGTTCCTATTGGAAACAGTGAGTATGTTGAAGTAACAGGTGGAGCAGTAAAGGAGGATGGGTTGAATTATGCTTTAATAGAGCAACAGCAGAAGGTGGAGGGCAACAAAAAGGATTTGAGTTTTCAGATGGCAGAGAGTCTCGGGGAGATCATTCATGATCCATAAACCAAACTCTCTTTCAATATGTAAAATACTTTTTAACTGTTTACCCCGTACCCCTGACTTAAAGAAAAAAGTAGGGCTTGGCTGATTTTTATCAAAGTATTTTTTTTAATCCTCTTTTGGAAAAAACAGGTTTATTTGAAACTGTTGATAAGAAGATTAAAAACACTTATGTAGATTAAAAACACTGGTATAGATCGATATCAGATTTTCAGAATGTGATATCAACTTTTGATGAATTTATAGAATTAGATATTTTAGACAGGAGATAACAAATGTAGACACCAAATAGCAAATAGTAAAATGGCAATAGTGCGTGCTAGTACAACCAATTCCAATGATCCCACTAACCTGAGATGTGGCCTGATGGTTCCATTCTCCAGAAGAAGCTATCAAATGATGCTAGTTTAAAACAGAGCCAAACATGGCTCAGAAGTACTTATTGGACAGTGTTGTTTTATGGCTTTTGCTACTCTTACTGTACAGCCCTTTGGTCAATGGTTGTTGTTTTGAATGTGCTGTATAAACTCTATAAACTTGACTTGACTAACACACACATTGATGGCCAAATACTCTTTTGCAAGGAATGTGAGTGCTTAAAATGTGATCCATCTACTTCGCTGACCGCATAAAACGTACATCAAACTGTCCCCTTATCCTGCATCGTTGGAGACCAGGTAGTACAGCTCAGGACATAATAGCTCTGATAATTATGTCCTGATCCTAATTTGCTAATTAAATACCCCTGGTTTACAGATATTTAAAGAACAGGAAGATTATGATGACATTTAGTCACCACAAGTTTAAGTTACCTCCTGCTGTTTTATGACACATTAAATAATTTATATCTGATTTATCTATCTTATCAAATTGACTTTTAAATTGTATTTCCATTCCTTAACAATAGAAATAAAACATTTATATAATTGAAAATCATCGTTGCAGTATTGAAAGAACAATGTGACATTATCTTAATATAGTAGTAAATACTTTATCTCATTTGGAGACCTAAATGTTGTCTACAGGTAGGAAAATTGTTAGCATTAAAGTTTAAAATGATGTGAAATATCTATCACAATATTTACTTAGTAATGTATTTATTTCAGTATTATTTAACATATCAAATAAAACCTATGGCTGTGGCCAAGATATTTTTCCTGTTCTCATTTTGATGTGACTTTGGCTATTCATTGATAATAAAGTCTATTCAATAAATCACAACCATGTTGACCAAATAATCATGCTGACATTTCTTTTGTAAATGTTTGTTAAGGACTACTAGGTTTGGACTAGATAATGGTCCTGGTTCTGAAGCGTTCATTATTTTACCAGTTTTTAATTATTTTATAAACATATTTTTGTCATTTTTGTCTATTATTGAATTTGAAAACAGAGAACCAAAAAAATAAAAAATAAAATATTTGGCCATGTAGAGACAGAATGGTTATTGTGAGGAGTCATACTGTTACAGGGTCAGGTTGGGGAATGTGGGAAGTCTGTAGTAAAGAGTCGGGATGGTGGGTGTGGGGAGTCTGTGGTTGACAACAAAGATTGACAAACTTGCCTATTGCAGGTTCGCAATAGGCAAGAGAGGCCATCTGCTTATGGGTCTGGGCTCCTCCCTCGCCTCTGTGCCGGATTGTCCTTAAACATAAATGTTTTCTGTGGGAACAAGGCGACTCATCAACAAAAGGTAACTGGGCAATAAAACGCTTAAAGAAATCTAGTGTTATTCTTAAAGGTACAAAATAATTTCCTCCACAATATTCTCCCACAGAAGTCTAGTACAGAGTCGGCACATTAGCATATGAAGTTTATCCACCTCAGTGGTGCATTGGCACGTGAAGTTTACCTGCCAAATTAGCCGATTAGCATGGAAAGTTTACCTGCCACAGTAGTGCATTAGCATGTGAAGTTTTGACGCCACAGATCAAATTAATTTGCGTTAGGAGGATGGCCAGGTGTTCATTTCAGGCCCTGCAGTCAGGTCTGATTTAGGACAGCCCTGCACAATCTTCCCAGGAGTGGCCATCCTGCCAATATCTCTCCAAGAGCAAGGCATACAATTTTCCAGGAAGTTACAAAGACCCCAAGAACAACATTCAGGGTTCTGCAGGTCTCTCTCACCTCAGCTAAGGTCAGTGTTCATGGATCCCCCATCAGAAAGACACAAGGCAAAAATGAGATTCATGGCATAGTAGCCTAATGGAAACCACTGCTTACTAAGAAGAACATGAATGCTTGTCTCTAGTTTGCCATGTTCTGGAGTTCTGGAACATGTTCTGGAGTTCTATGGACAAGTGAATCCGTTTTTGTGCCCTGTTATGTCTGTATTTTCCACAGTAAGAATCTCATACCAGTAGACAAGCAAAGTGGTGGTAGTGTCATTATTAGGAGATGGTTTGCTGCATCAGGACCTGGATGCCTTAGAATGATGTGGCAGGACCTGAAATGAGTGTTTTATGCAAATGCCACCGAGTGGAAAGAGTTCTGCATGGAGGAGTAGCCCGAAATTCCTCTCAATAACTACAGAAAGCATTTGGTTGCAGTTAATGCTGCTGAAAGTGGCATAACCAGGTTTTGAGTCTAGGGGGGTGGTTCATTTTTCATTTGTTGCATAACCTTTTCAATAAATAAAATAAGCAACAAAATGTTTGTTTTTTTGTTCACTTAGTGTCTTTTATCTAGTATTAGGTTCTGGTTGAAGATCTGATAAGATACGCAAAAATGAAAATTACGGGGGAAAATTATGGTTTATACTGTATTGTACAGTTTTTACTGTCATTGCCAGTTGGGGAGTGAAACAAAGGATTTACCAAACATGAAACAGCTTTTACTGGTTAAATTTAGGTTTCTTTTCCTGATCTGTGTGCCTGTGGAAATAGGGTATCGGTTTGGGTTAGTTTAAAAATTACAGTAAATTTTTGCAAAGACTTACAATGGGCTCTGGGGGGTGTGTTTGTGTGTGTCGGGGGGCTTTTAAAGCACCAAGAAAAATATATTTCTGTTGTGGGCTAAATGCAGTAGCATATTTTTATAGCATGAAAATTCAGTAAAATCGCAATTGCTGTTCTTTAAAAATGCCAAGGAAAGCGCATTTTAATTCAAAGACTAACTCCTCCTTTTTCACTTTGGTGTTGGCTTTGTTTCATATGTATTTCTGCTCTTATCTTCCGCCTAGAGTTGAGCAATTGTTGAACTGAGTAGCACATTGAGTGTGGTATCTACATTTCCATCTTTTGAGTGATATGCTTTTGACACAATAAGATAAAAAAAGACGCTCCCCCTCTTCTCCTACTTTGTTTCTGTTTTTAGCTTCCTGGTTACCAAGTGGCACGGTTATTTTTGGATGTTCTTGTAATTACACAACAAAATGACAAGCAAACACTGAAAATGCAATGGGCTGTAGCTCATCTGACCAGAGTAACAGACTACCGCGTGAAGCGCTATCCACTCTTGTCTCGACTCTTGGACAACAAATCCTGACATTGCTCTCATTAAGCAAACCCAGGATTTATTGTCCAAGAGTTGAGACAAGACTGGATAGCGCTTAAGTATAGTTAGTTCAGTTTAAACTACACTTAGTTAACTAACTATACTTAGTTTATACAGATGACTTCTGTGTAAATTAGTCCTTGGTACGGTCTCACACTCGTGTAATGGAAATCACACTTGATGTTGGAGCTGTATTGTATGTGAACGTGTTCTTCCCTGCATAGCAACCCAATGTGCTGCAATGCCTTTTCAGTAGCGCCCTCCTCTGGAGAGCCCACGGTACAGCCTGGAGAGCTCTCACAGGGGCTCCAGGATTCACATATGAGCTGTTGCTGATGCAGGGTCATTTGAAGGTGAAGGACGGGAGCAGGGGAGGGTGGTTTTCTCTGTTGCCAAGAAAGTGTAGCCCTTGCCGCAAGAGCTTCTGTCTTCCCCATGGGAAGCTGAAAGAAGAGAAACCCCAGAGCTTCTTTAAGTTTGGCGTAGAAGCAATTTGCAGGTTTTTCCCATTGTTGTGGCTGTTTTCCCATTTGTATTCACAGGTGGAATACAGGTCCTGTTCTCCCAAATCTTCACTGTATAGTTAGTATGCACAGTATGAGTACACAATGTATAAACACAGCAAGTCCTGCTTTGCTTTGAGGGCCTGCTCATGTAGGGGGTAATTTCATCCTCTCTGTTCTCGTTTGGAAAAAAAAATAATTAATTATAGATAAATGTTAGATCAGTCGGTGGTTTGCTCTACCCAGACGTGACGGCTTCAGCCACTGCCTGGGTCTGGATTCCCAAAAAACACTCGGAACATACATGGCTCTTCAGCAACGCTTGGGAAAACATTCAGGCTTACAAATCAGAGAGTGTGGTGTTTCCACAACCCCACTCATAATGGGACAACGTGGGGTGGGGTGGGGTGGATGGCGCTGAAATCCCTTAAATATCTGATGGAAGTCCCAAACTGTGATTTGTTACCAGCAAATGCTGTCTGTTACATAAACCCTTACAGCTCTCACGGAAACTACTTTAATGTTGGTGGTGTAAACAGCAAGACGTTTCATCTGTGGCCTCATCTGCAACCTAGTGGCTTCCTGAGGAAGTGCAGCGTTTTCTGTGGCAGCAAGAAAATCTCAGAGACAGCTTGTGCATTGAACTGGGTGGAGGACATTTTAAGGTCATGTTTTTGTCATATAATTTCTTTTTTTGGAAAATTATAGCATTGCTCTATGCTTCAACAATCATATGATTCTAAAATGTTACCCATAGGTATTTTTTTTTTTAATTGCATAACTATTGAAATACCTAGTTATATTAGATAGAATGACATTACTGATATGCTACCAAGGCGATATGTGATAAGGATCTCAGAATGAATGCTCTATGATAAACATGGGATGTTGGATGACAGTGGAGTTTCTCTGTTCACCTCAATGTTGCTGAAGAATTTTGTGTTGCGTGGTAGGAGGTAGCCAAAGCAGCAGTGTTTGGTGAGAGTGCTGTTGTTGCTGGCATGGGGGTGGACAGGATTGCTGCAGGCCATGTTTCAACAGCCACACTGTTCTGGAGTGTGTCACATGATGTCGTATACTGCTGGCTAAGGGCAATTTTAGAGAGATTCCAAGTGTGAGCTTTTCACATTGCCATTGTAGACACGCAGATGCACAAACACACACGCACATGGAGAAACACACACACACAAACACACACAGATATACAGAGAAACACACACCCACACACCCACAGACACCTGGAGAAACAGTCACATGTAAGCACACACACACACACACACACACTTACTGGATGTACCAGAACATTTATCCTAAAGACTAAGACTAAAACCTTGTTGTGTGAGATGTTCCAGGGAAAACTGTAGTATAAGGAAACAGGGTCTGCTCACCTTTCAGAGCTAAGGTAGCTCTCTGGCTTCATTCTGGACTCACCAGCGGAGGGTGCTCTCAATCATAAGGGTAGACTCCTTTTGATTGTCAGCTCTAATTCCCAAAATCCATGCCTGTCTGAGGTAAAGTGGACAAAGTGCATCTTATAATTGTTTAAAAGGCACAGCCTATTTAGTGTAATATTTTACAGTGTGGTACTATGCTTTTTTGATCTAGTTCCTCAAATGAAGGCACGCAGTAAAGAATTGTGAAGAAATATTAGTATGTCGGTGTTTAAGATGTTTAGAGTCGAATCATTTCAATACAGTAAATTATGTTCCTCATTCCTTAAACAAAACCATGTTTCATTGAAAGCGCAGTTTTAAGGACCAGTTGTCTGGGACGGTTGTAATTCCTATAAGCCTGCTGAATTGTATTACTGAGAGGCTTAATGTTAATAACAACAAACAACCTAGCCAGGTGAGCCAAGTTATGTTTTTTCATCCTTCAGGTACTCAAAAAGAAACAACAGTTTAAATGCAGTATATTCTGGCCACAAATAATTGTTTTGGGCCACCAAAAGTAATGACTCGGTGGTCTGGTAGGGGAATGGTAAAACATATAATATGTTTATATCCCTGTGAGGGATAATATGCAAGAAAATGTCACTACTTTGTGAAGAGGTCTACACGTTTGAATTGCTTCACCCTGTGATGCAGCCTCAATTCACATTATTTACTGTGTGTTTTATGGAACCATACAAGGAAGAAAAATAACCTGGAATGTTGGATAGAAAAATGCTCATCAACTATATGTTATCCATTAATTTTGTGCTGAAACGTATCTGTAAGAACTGCTCCATAAGAGTTGAAACAGATCTCAAGAAAAATCGGAGCAGCATGGCCCTTTCCAGTCAAATTCTGTAGGCTTTCATGTTGATAAAACCTTCTCTCTCCTTGTACAATTGTCAGGTAATTATGTGAAGTGGGGCAGTCTTCGAACTGCATTTTCTCTCTCTCGGATGAACGTCTTTTCATGAACGTTTAAAATTAGCTGTCTTGAGCTGCTTATTTCCCCTTGTCTGTGTGTGTGTTTCTGTATGTGTGTTTCTGTAAGTTTGTTTAACTCTACTACCTACTATTCAGATGATTTGTTGCATTCATGTTACTAAAGTAGGGTTACCACCTGCCTCACGATTACTGGATGCTTTGAGACAGATACATATGGATGTGTTAATTAACCACCCTTAGCTACCAGGAATAATTTGAATACTGTAACGTTTTTAAAAGAGTGTTACTACTCTGCTGGGTTCAAGCAAAGAGTCAGACACCGATTAACAGAAAGACGTGCTCTTTATTTCGCACATGCGCTTACGTCTACCTTGAAAAAGGCTGAACTGGCAGTGGAAAGAACTAGCGAACATTGAACAGACACAGAGAGCCCTCACCTGCACAAATAAACCCATTCTTGGTGAGGGCACGGAATTCTAACTACACACATTGTTAGCACGGAACTGATTAAACAACACATTTATCAAATAACACTAATCAGAACTGTAAAGTAAAACACACTATTTACAGTCATTTAAGTCCGGGGGCCAGGCTTCCCAGCAGCCCCCACGGGGATGGCTTCAGCCCATTGGCAGGGGGAAGCGCTCCTAGCCATCCCCGTTACACAGCCCCCTCCTCAGGGCCGACCGTCCCGGCGGCCTCAAACTGTCCTGACAGACCACACACCACCACTCGACGGCGCTGCCGCAGGTGCACCCGGTAGCAGACTGTCTCCACCACCTCCAGCACCTCGCAGGCGCCCTCCCCAGCGGGAGCCAGTTTCGGGGACAGGCCCTTCTTACGGCGTTGGTTGTAAACCCACACCCGGTCCCCCATAGCAAATCCGGGTCCCTGGCGGTGCTGGTCGTACTGCCTCTTCTGTTGTATCCCAGCGTTGGTGAGGTGGTCCCGAGCGAAGGAGTGTGTTCTCCGAAGCCGCTGCTGGAGCTCCCATGCGTAATCGGGTCCTGCCGGGGGTACCAGTGTTGGACCTCGGGGGCGCACCGAAGGCCAGGTCCACTGGAGTGCGGAGCTCACTGCCGAACATGAGAGCTGCCGGCGTGCACCCCGTGGACTCCTGGACTGCGGTGCGATAAGCCCACAGGACGAGAGGCAGGTGGCGGTCCCAGTCTTTCTGATGTGCCGACACAAAGGTGGCCAGCTGGGTAGCGAGTGTCCGATTGAATCGCTCCACTAACCCATTGCTCTGTGGATGAAGGGGGGTGGTCCAGGTCTTCCGCACCCCCAACTGCTGGCACACCTCGGCGAACAACTGGGACTCAAAGTTCCTGCCCTGGTCGCTGTGCAGCTCCTCCGGTACTCCCAGGCGGGCGAACATCCCCTCTAACAATGCCTCAGCCACTCGGGTCGCGCTCTGGTCCGGGAGGGCGTAGGCCTTGGGCCACTTAGTAAAGTAGTCCATGGCCACCAAAACGAAGCGGTTACCGGACTCCGAGCGGGGAAAGGGGCCCAGGATGTCAATCTCCACTTGCTCCATCGGTGCCCCGACCTGGTGCTGCTGGAGTGGTGCGCGGGGTCGATCTAGGGGGCCCTTTTGCGCCCGACACACATCACAGGTCCGGCAATGGTGGGCCACATCCCGGTGACACTGGCCCCAGTAGAACCGCTCCCGGAGCCACCGCAGGGTTTTGGCGGCCCCGAAATGGCCCGTGCCGGGTTGGCCGTGCACCGTACGGAGTACGCTGGACTGCAGTGCCTGGGGGACAAACAGCTGCCACCTCATCTCTCCACTCACCAGGACTTGCCATCCTTTGTGGAGGACCCCGTCGTGGACCTGCAGGGTGTCCCACGCCGTGCAGAGTGCTTTGACCCCTCTGGGATGGGGCGTGAGTGCGGTCCGGTCTGGTCGCTGCCCGTCCTTTACCCACTGCAGGACCGGTCCGACTTCCGAGTCCTCGGCCTGCTGTCGGGCTAGCTCCCTGGGCTGCAGCTCAGTGGGGATGACTTTGGCGGCTGCCACCTCCTGCGTCTCTGCCTTTTCCTCGGCTCTGGTGCAGTGGCGGCATTCACTGCCGGTGCACGAGCGGCAAGACAGGGAGTCCGCATTCCCATGTCTATTGCCTGCCCAGTGCTCGATGGCGAAGTCGTACCCCTGTAGAGTCTCCAACCAGCGGGCCAGCTGGCCCTCCAGTTCCCGGAAATTAATGAGCCAGGTGAGGGAGGTGTGGTCGGTCTGCAATCGGAATCGCGTGCCGTAGAGGTAAGGCCTAAAGTGCCGAACCGCCTGAACGACTGCCAGGAGCTCTCGGCGGGTTACACAATAATTCCTCTCGGCACGGGTGAGGGCCCGACTGTAATAAGCGACCACCCTCTCCCCGGCTGGCCCGTCCTGGGACAGGACTGCCCCCACTCCGGTGTTGCTGGCGTCCGTGTCCAGGATGAAAGGGGCTTCCGGGTCGGGGTAGGCCAGGACAGGAGCCCGAGACAGGGCCTCGCGGAGCTTGGCGAAGGCGGCGGCACAGGAGTCGTCCCAGAGGAAGCGCTGTCCCTACTCTGTAAGGCGGTGGAGAGGCCTGGCGATGTGGGCGAAGTCCCAGACGAATCGCCTGTAGTAAGACGCCAACCCCATGAAGCTCCTGAGTTCGCAGCAGCTTGCACTTCCGGGGATTGAGGCGGAGGCCGGCCTGGCGGACGTACTTGAGGACCCTGCGGAGGTTTGCCAGGGCTCCTGTGAAGTCCGAGGCGTGTACCAGGAGATCGTCCAGGTACAGGACGCACTGGGACTTGGGGACGGCGGACAGGACTCGCTCCATGAGCCTCTCGAAGGTGGCGGGCGCGTTGCACAGCCGGAAAGCCATCACTGTGAATTGCCATAGGCCCTGGCCTATCGAGAAGGCTGTTTTGGGGCGAGACTCCGGTGCCACCTCCAACTGCCAATAGCCGCAGCGGAGGTCGAGGGAACTAAACCAGGTCGAGCCCGCGATGTAGTCCAGGGCATCATAATATCATCATCAGGGCGGATAGGAATCCTTTTTTGTGACCTGATTCAGTTTCTTGTAATCGACGCAGAACCGCCAAGTGCCGTCTTTTTTTCGGACGAGCACCGCCGGGGCCGACCACGGGCTGTCCGAGGGCTCGATCACCCCCGCCGCCGCCATCTCTTTGATTTTCGCCTCGGCTGCCTCTCGCTTCGCCCAAGCCATGCCGAGGTGGAATCCGGATGGGGGTGGCCATCCCGGTGTCGATTGAGTGCTGAACCAGGTTGGTCCTGGTGCAGTCCTCATCGCGGGCCGCGAATGTGTCCCTGAACTCTGTTAGGAGCTCCTCCAGCTTCAGCCTCTGCCCATCGCTGAGGCCCTCGCTGCTGCGCTGGAGCAGGTCCCGGACGGCTTGTTTAGTCTCTGACACGTCTGGCCCTCTATCAGGCAGGGGAGGTACAGGCTGCGGCCGTCCGATCTGGCCCACTTCCACAGGGCCACCCGGAGCAATGGTCGCGTCGGAGGGAGTGAAGTTGCGGGGGGGCAGTCCCTCCTTTAGGCCCTCCCGGCGGAGTTTCCCGACGGCTTATCCGTCGGCCTTGGTTGCGGCACCCGGCACACTCAGGCCACGTGGCCCTTTTTTCCGCACCGTGGGCAGACTAGGTCTCGAGTACGGTCGGCCGATTCGGCGGCGAAGTCCACGTCTTCGTCTTCCTCCGTGTCGTCCGCCGTCTCAGCCTACTTATTTCACCCGCTGTGTTTATATATATATATATATATATATATATATATATATATATATATACACATACACACACACTAACACACAAATGTATTTTTTTAAAAACTAAATAAATCTGATTGAATACCGCAAAGTCCCGGCAAACGCAATTGACATTTAGTTGAGAAAATCTGTAAATATGGTTTCGGAATTTTTCCACCTCGTGGAGTTTATTTTAGTTTAGAATGTGGCTGTGATATGTTGTTAACAACTACAGTAAAATAGCTGATACAATAGAAAGGGATTTGTTATTAATTTAAAAGAACAATTATCCAATTGAGCTGGAACTGTATAACAAAACGCACACATACCCACATAGATTACAGACATATTTCAGTTCCTTCGTTGGGGGCGGGGATCGTTGGGGGCCGTATTTAATCTAATCACATTTCTTTAATGTGTTGTTTAGTAGTTTAGTTTTGGTGACTGTAACTACGGGTGTCTTTGTGGTTGTGGGTTGGGTCCCTCACCGTCGGCTTGTTTAACTGTGCGTGTGGGGACCCTCTGTGTATTCATGTCTGTTCGTCAGTTCTTTCCGCTGCCAGCTCTGTCCTTGTCAAGACGGTCGTAAGCGTATGCGTGAAATAAAGAGCACGTCTTTTTGTTAAAGCGGTGTCTGACTCTATGATTGAACCCAGCAGAGTAGTAGCACTCCGACAAAACGCTACAATATATATACACAAATGTATTTTTTTAAACGAATTAAATCTGATTGAATACCGCACGTTTGGCAATTGCTAGGAGAGTATGTTTGCACATCACATAACGCAGTGTACTAGTACCATTCGTCGCCTATATTGTTTTGTATGGTGACCTATTTGGCTGCCCGTGTTAAGCGAAGCACTTCATGGTTTTCAGGTTGAAAACATAATAAATCGCACATTTATGGTTGTGCTCTGTGGGTCAATTGAACGAAGAATCTTGGTGATTTATCGTGTATTAAAACCCGATTTAAGTCATATCTGCCTTTTAAAGAAATAAACTAATTGCAACTACAACCAGGACATGTTTTGTTGCTTGTTTCTCTGCGTCTGAATTAAAAAAAATCCATGTCTTTAAAAACTATGGAAAAAAAATGGATACAAAAAAGGATTATTATTCACTTGAAGCAGAATTATCAAATTTTAAACAGCATGTTAAATAAGACAGACCTAATTCAATCTGTTACTATTGTAACGGGGATGGCGAAATGCGTCTCCCCGTTGCTAGGGACTCTAGCCACCCTCGCGGGGGCTGCCGGGTA
>JAOYSI010029782.1:0-22471 GCA_025775065.1 Hiodon alosoides
GCGTGCGTGTGTGTGTGTCTGTGTGTGTCCGTTCGTGCGTGCGCGTGTGTGTCTGTGTGTGTGTGTGTGTGTGCGTGTGTGCGTGTGTGTGTGTGTGTGTGTGTGCGAGTGTGTGTGTGTGTGTGCGAGTGTGTGTACTTGCAGCGGGTGTGTGTGCGTGTGCTTTTGTGTGTGTTGGCCATCTGCCCGGAATTCCCTCACTGGTTTCCTTTTGTGTGGGGCGGGGCCTGATTTGGAGCGTGCTCAGTGGGCTGGGCTCCACAGCTGGGTTCTCTGTGCTACACAGGAACTCCAGGAGATAGGGCAGGAGCAGAAAAGGGCTGAGAGAGGGCCTCCTGACACCTCAGTGATGATCAACTGAACAATAGGTGCTTTAGGAAAACCAAACGGAGTCACAAAAAGCAGATTTTCTCATCGTACCATAGTTTTCAACAGAATTTTTACAGCACTCCAGTAAAACCATTAACATCAGTTTGGTTTATATCTAATAGCAGCCGAAATGTCGGTAACGATCGAAGGGTAGCAACATTCTGGTTATAAGTTTTAGGGTTCATTTTCAGTGCCACACTAACCGGTCTCCTCGTCCATCTTGATTGGCATGGAGGGGCTCTGGGGGGCGGAGTCTCCGCTCAGAGAGTAGCTGTGCTCTGCCTGGATGTCGGGGTTGGGCGGGTCCAGCTCCATGTCCAGCAGGGGGTTCCTCTCCACCAGCAGGTGCTCGTCAAAGAAGCTGCTGAAGAGTTCATTGGAGAGGTCCTCCATGTGCTCCGAGAAGTGCTGCAAGACAGACCAAGCCCTGAACACTCAGCGCCAAACCGCATAAACACAGCAAAGGCGTAGGAACACGTTCAGTGACCAGATCCATCAACTCCATTAGATCCAGTCAGTAATTCCACAATGAGCTGTTTTGAATTGATACGATTTTTACACTAAATTTAAGTTCAATTAGACATTAAATAACTTAAACTTAATAAAATTGGAGATCTGGTTAACTCCGGTCCTAACCAGACTCGTTAAGTGATTTGTTGCATTTGCTGCGAATCATAAGAAATGTTGGAGAAACCCCGCAGGCCACACCTTCAGGACAATGTTCCTGGATACTCCTCAAGGCTGAAGAGCACCGCCGACCCATGTAGCTGACCGCACTTATTAAAGATCGCCCCAATGGCTTTTAAAGGGCTGTTAAATCTGCATACACTTCTGTGCACATGTAAGGTAAGGACTTAAGGACAGCCACCCGCTACCCAAGAAAAGGCAGAAAACAAGCTAACATGGACCTGTAAAGTGTAGACGTGAGATGATAGGAACAGTTAAGAAGTACAACATTCGTTTTATTACAGATAATATGGGGAGCCTATTCCTGAAAGCACACCAATTATGCTCCCCTAGCCCCTGAGCTGATGTATAATTGCATTTAACTACAGGCCAGTGTGTTTCGACAGAGCAGAAGAGTAATTTAGCAATCAAGCTAGAAATGTTGGACTGACGATGTATTGAATGCCAGACACTCACAGTAATTTAAAGCCTACTGCAGATCCTGAATCCCTTTCCACTTTAACACATTAGTTACACGGTTCATTCGCTGACAATACAGCACAGCACGGATCTACTCCTCTTACTCAAGCAGTATTCCTTGGTGTGGTCCAAACTTAACAATTCCAGTTCCTCACAACTGGTATGCAGTTTTTCCTGGCCTAATTCTTTGAATTATCTCAGGCAGGCAATCATATCGCCTTCAACAAGGATACAGGCAATTCAGTCTATTTCAACATTAGCTACCTCACACTTAGCGCCACTGGCAGCACTTTCAGTTGGTGAGTGACAGACCGACCACAGAGTGGCTCACTCTGGTCAGTGGGTGGGGGTTGTTTGCAGAACTGGGGAAGGGCCGCGGTGTGACGGAATCTGCAGGCGCACACATCCTGTTGTGCCTGGGAGGAGCACACCTGTGCACACGGGGCACCACCGGCAGCCTCTGACGTACCCCTGCCGAGCTCCACCTGCACACGGTTGCTCACCTGTTGACATAGAGTCCACCTGTGTGTTCCCAGGGTAGTCTTTCACCCGGATATGCAACCGTCTAATGCTAAGTATAAAGTTACTGTTTTTAAAAATCTAATTAAACAGCAAACAAACTCTACATTGCTTCATTGTTTTCCCTGATGGAGCAATAGTTTTGCCCCCAAATTCCCAGAGGCAATAGAACAACCTACACACCTCTTTATCACCTGAGGTCATCAGCGCCCACCCAAAGAGGACAAATAAAACCACAAGCTGAAACCCAGGTTCCCTAACACTAAAAGAGTGTAAAGCTATACGCTTAAATAATAGCTCAGTGACAACCAAAGCCAACTCCACTGGGGCTAGTTTCTGCCACTCTGATCACACTGATATAATAAGCTACGCACAATGCCCAGATGTGTCTACCCTGTCTCTTTCATCTGCAGCAGGTTCCTGTTACGAGCGTGTCAGTAGGTCAACATCAGTCTGACTTCCTGCAACAGCTTGAAAAGCCTCGGTGCTGTTGCTGCTGAACATACAGACATTGTTTAGAAGTGTTTATTTACTCAGCAAACAGTTTGCTTTACCAGTAAAAGGCCGTTGGTTGTTACTCCACAACCTGGTTACAAAAGGAAGTGGTTTTCTTATATGCTATACCCTCATAAGCTCCAAGATCTTCTAAAAGGAAGCATTGTTGTGGACAGTGAACCTGACTGAAACGTTCCACACAATAATGAGGGACCAGTCTCATGTGAAGGGTTCAGAGATGTGCCGCTACATTGCAGGTACTCACCCACTGGTTCAAACCTGCAGCTGATTCCACAGGTCTCATTTAAAGACGTGCAAAACTTGGGCCCACCATCAATGCCAAGGCTGTTACCAGGAGACGCATTTATCCATGCAACAAACACCACAGAATATCACTTTTGTGTCCTTTGGTTAAATTATCATCAATGGTAATTCATTCCTTCGTTATCCAATTCAGAGTTGTTGGATACTGAAGCCTAACCTGGCAGAGCCAGGGTATGAGGCAGGGAACCCCAGGAACAGACGCCAGCCCATCGTAGGGAGGGAGACATATACATAGACAGACACAAATACACACCCGGGGAGAAGTTCAGAGAGTAGCTTGTGCCGTATTGGTATACAGGACCATGACTCTCTGTGGCACCAATGCTAACCGCTGAGTCAATCATTATAATAATAACAAAAACAATGAAAAAACAACAACAACAACAACAATAATAATCAGTACAATCGTTATTTTTGCCTTCTTAAGTTCACTAATTCTAACAATAGTTATGCCTTTGATAAGAAGCCCATTAGGACCTGAGCTCCGGTTTGTCCTGGTGCAGCCATGATGTAACAATGACGCAAGCCGTCTCAAATTACTCGTTTGGTCCTCTCCTCAGCAGTGAGTCACGAAATCCCAGAGACAAACATAAAAGGTCTTTAAAAAAATAGACTTTCAATTGCTTTAACAAGACCTATTTCTTACTATGGATAAAAGCTCACTACAATAATATTTTATATTAAAGTTGTGGTAAAAACGGTGTCTTGCTTTAAATTGCCGAGTATTTTTCCACAAGACTGCTTATTCTCAGATTCATCAGATATATAAACAGGAACCAACTTGCCATTTTGGTAGGTTGCCTGACAAACCAAAATTGTTGAAAACCATATGACTGAAAGCTTAGATGGCCTTTTTAACAGGGAACCCTGCTAGCAGTTTAAATTAGGCCGTTGTGTCGGTTTATCGAGACTCAAAGGGTATGTGTAAGTCAAGAACAGTGCTGAATAAAAAATAAAAACAAACCAAAGAAAACTCTACTTTCTCACGTCAAAACCACCGGCATGTCATATCAGTGAAATTGTCCAAATACCGCTTGGAGTCCCCCCTGAAATTAAGTTCCACTTAGGAAGTGCAATGCAGACAATGCGTTCCCCTCAGCACAAAATTAGAATCTTAAGGGGCACTGACGACGGCAGACATGATAATTACACAGTCTGCGACTGAAACAGAAGCCGGAGGTACAATGGCTTTTCAGGGGAAAGCCCCCTCTTCCTTGATTGCAGGTAGGGCCCCGTGTTATTATCCAATAACAGTCAGCACCGCCTGGCTCTGATTAACAGAACCCCCGCGTGTGCAGTCGGAGCAGCTGGCCCGGATGGTGCCGCATGCAGTCTGCACCAGGCTGGGGAGAGGCTGGAAGCCCTGTCATTAAAATATCTGCATACTGAAACAGTCTGCGCCGCTCCTGGGAAACCACACAGCTGCTTTAAGTGAGCTACGTTTCCCTGGATTGGCTCCCTACCCCCGTAAAACGGGACAAACCCCCCCCAGGAGAGTGCTGTGAAGGCCGTAGTCTTTATTTTACCAACAGCACGTGCTTGGCCTCCACACATTTGTTCGGCACACAAGGCAATAAATCCTCTTTTAGAACCAACAGCAAAACAAACATCCCTGGGGGGGGGGACTGCACTGGCACCCGGTCATCTTTAAGGAGCAGTCAGATGAAAAAGGGGAACCAAAGGATATGTTTGTGTGGCATTGAAGCACCCAGGCAGCAGCGTGGAGTAGCGATGAGGGTCGTGTTGAGGTGTGTCAGTTATGATCCCTGCAGTCTGACCGCCATCGGGGTGACAACTGAGGAGGTCCATTACAATAAAAGACTTTTATTGTGCAAGTTCCACATCAGATACTGAGGGAAACACCTCGCAGGAGAAAAAGGCTGGGATTGTTACTTCATACTTTACTTTATTTATAGACAATTACTTTATAGAGTAGGTCAGATTCCAAAACTGAAACATTTAGAAAATAAGCATAATGTGCTAAAAACAACAAAATCTTTTCATAATTGTAGCTATTTTTACACACACACACACACACACACACACACTCTTCCTGGTCCATTGAGCTGAGACGCAGTCCTGTTTTTGTTTTTCGTCTTAGATTTGCTCTGCTATTTTTATTCGAGTAAATGCCTTTCTAGACACGATATAGCGGTTACTTAGCTATGGCTGCTTCAACTTCTGTCAAAATCTAAAACAGCAGTGGACTTTTTAGTCCTAATAAGAGCTGTCACGGTTTCTAAATAAAGACAAATTAAATGAAGTAACCGTTCAGCTGTGGATGTTTCCAGTGAAAGTTAAATCTGTGTGTCACCGACTGCACTGCACATGTCTGTGTGCATCCAGTCACTCCTTCCCAGACTCGTCTGACTCCGGGCCCGTCCCGTCCAATTAGATCACAGCATGCAGATTCGCCGGCCTAGCAGGCACACATCTAAGCAAACTGGAGTACAAGGTCTGCATGGAGGAGGCCAGCTCTTCTCACCACTATCTGGGAGAAAGTCCTGCTTTTGTAGAGAGCATTTCCCCATTGGTTTAAATGAAACAAAATGTACTTTCTCCTTTGAGTGGAAATTTACTTTCATGTATTGCAAAATGAAGAACAGAATTCAAAATCAAAATGAAAAACGCTAAACCAGCCCTTGCTTGTTAGTATTCATTGTTGTAATCATTATGAAAGCAAACGCACTACTTTAATAAGCATAATATGATGCACATTTTAAGTGATCTAAAAGCTCTTTGTTTCATACGGCTGCTTTTTTTTCCCCATTCCAATCTCAACTTTACCCCTACTTTTTCACAACTCAACAAAAATGACTCTATTTTATCAATTTGAATATCTTTGTTTAAAATTTCTCCAATATATCAAATAAGAATGACGTTATTGATATGTTTAACTTTTCTAAAGGTTTTCAAAAGGCGAGCATAATCCAGAAGGGAATTTGATCTTCAGGATCAACGCTAAGAGAGGACGGTTGTGTGCCGGTGCTTTTATTCAGGGCCTCTCCAGCTTCCCGTCCAAGAGAGAAGGTATGGATGAAGTTACAGGTTACTAAGATGTTAACAATCCTGCCTGCACTCGCTAAACCCGAAAGTCTGAGCCTCGCATCCAAAGCCAGATATCTGTCAAGACGTTCGGAAATGTGCGGATAGCTCTAGCCCTCAATGAACAGAAAAACTGACTTACTGTCATAGTAAAAAGGTTCGAGAAAAATATAAAAAAACTCAACAAGAAGTTGAGTCTACGTAGTGTTGCTTAGCTGGGAAATACTATAACTGTTGAAACAACATATTTAACAATAGCATTATATTGTTTACCTAATGTACCCTGACAAAAAATGCCTACACTGACGCTTCACCCACCACACGTCACTGGCTAGCGTAGTTTAATAGCAAATTGTGCAAAAAGTTCAACATTAGCGTGTGTTCATATGAGGCCCGAGAGCGTCTCACGCCCAGAAGCCAAGCCACATCTAAATGCATGGCGTTGCGGCTTGCCCCCCGACAGCCCAGGTGCAGGTCTGGTCTGATATTATCTCAGAGACAGCCTATCCAGTGTGACACCAAACTCCCCCACATCTCACGCCCTCCAGGGGGGGTGGACGGCAGGTGATGGAGTCGGCCCTCCAGCTACCGCTCGCATTCCTGTCTCGGAGATGCATCGAGTGGAGACGGGTTCCTTGTGGGGAGGAGGGAAGTGGACTACCCAAATGTTTTAATGTAAAGAGAAGGCTTCTGGTTTCAAGACCTGCAGCCCTGTCCAGCAACGAATTTGCCAAAGCTCATCTGGACTGTAAACTTCATTGCAGTAGATTGGGGTTACATTCTGCATACCTCAAGGCCTTTCCAGTCGCACGGGGAGTTCACTTGGACCACCCGGTGCTCATGCATAACCTAGCGCTTCTGCCTCTTGGCCACACAGTAAGCCGCCCGCACAGCGGAACATCCAGAGCTGGTAAAAATACTTTCTTTTCTAACTCCAGTGGAAATCCTGCCCTCTCTACACCCTGAATCGCCATTCCCCCGAGGAGAACATTAGATATCACACATTTTGTGGATACAGAGATATATTTAAGGTCCGTGACAGCATGAAAAAGGTCGACTGGTGGAAAAGAATATGCAATCTGAGCCATGTGTAGCATCTCTGGGGAACCACACAATACCACCAGGACACAGACTCAAACACTTAATTATATTCAATAATCACCAGAGCACCCATTTGTCCCTCTCCTCTCCATCCTCTGGGCCACCGATGGGTGGTGGTGGGGATGCAACAGCTCTGTGGTCGTCCAGCAGTCCGTAATTCAACCGGGGTGAGTTCCAGCTGCTCCCCTCAGGGGGAATGGCACGGGACAGAGGCATGCTGGGATTGTGGTGAAGGAGCCTCCCGCAGAGCTCATGGTGACCTTCTGCTTGTGCAGATGCGCTGCACGGACACAGCACGGCTCTGATACGGTCTGTGTGCACTCAAAGCCCAAGTGCCAGCCACAGGTTACGTCCTCGCTGAGGTACGCGGAGCACCAGGCCTTCTAGCGGATCCCTGAGAGCCTTCTCCCGGTCCCACATGAGCTGGTTTTCGGGAGGTATTCCATGGGCTGGTGAACCAAACTGCTTACTGACAAACACAGTGATTCACATGAAAGGAACTTTATTGTACCTGTCGCAGAATGCCTGCGGCAGCCCTTGAGTACATGCCATTTAAATCTCATAGTTAATTCCTAGTTCTCACCTAATCTAATCTAGGTTCAGACGCAAGCCTCCGCCACTGTGGTAGACTTCAGGAAGAGCATAAAAGATCTTTGGATCTGCTTCTGGTCCCGGATACCTGCGAACGTCCAGAAGGGCTGGTCTGCTGCGCTGGCCCACAGTCAGGAAGACTCAAAGTGGAACAGCTGGGTTGAATTGCACTCGGGTTGCAGAGGACTGAATCTAGTCCCAGCTTTGCTATGCTCTTCAGCACGGCCAGTGTCGGCAGGACGGCCTATTCATATCAGCTCTGCTCTTCTTATTCTAACTCAGGTTACCTCAGAAGATCCACAAATAAGAATCAACAAAAATAAACGACATCACTTGGTTTATAACATTTAAGGTGAACTTGTGTTTAAAACCGAGGGATCTGGTTCTTCTTTGCCCTCAGAGTGGATGCCTTTTTTTCAAGGCAGCACCATTCCAGTCCTTCCCCGACATCCTCGCTCCATCCCAACAATGTGCTCCAGATTAGCCCTCTCCTCTTCTGTTTGCTTTTTGATATGTGGCCTGGTGAGCATTGCCAGACTCTCCAGCATGCTGAACTGATTTGAGGAGACTGTCTGACTAAGCTCAGCCAGACTCCCCTTCAAATTAACGTTTCTGACCGGGTCCTCTGACGGGATGGAAGTGCCTCTGACCGGGTCCTCTGACGGGATGGAAGTGCCTCTGACCGGGCCCATGAACCTGGTTTTCGGACTGAATAAAAGTGTTTGAGATCTAATTTTGGCGGTCCAGTGGTTACCGTGACAGGCTTGTAGCTGAAAAATTGTTGGTTCTAGTCCCACACGCTTCAGCAAGGTACTTAATTGCTTCAGTAGATATTGAGATGTATTAGTGTATACATGTAGAAGCTTTGGATAATAGAGTCTGCTAAGCAACTACTAATGTAATGATATTCTTAAGCAGTGTTCAAGTAGATGCTACCCGGTGACCGGTCTTGCCTATTTAAGGTAATGCTGATTGAAGAAAAGATAAGGCCAGCGCTGAGGTACTTACTATCCAAGAAGAAATGGCACTTCTCAACACGAAGAAGGAAATATCAGATAAGACACCATACCATCTCTTGGCTTCCTCCCTGTGGCTAACCTGAGCTTGGTGGCTAGGATTCCCTGGAAGTGCACACAAGGAGAGGTACTGAGACCCCAGGCTATATTTGATTGCACCACTTCTCTGCAGGGTAGGATGAGAATATGCGTACGGAAGGAAAGTCCTTGTGTTTGTATGAAACCTGCTAGCGCGTTCTTCTAGCGCAACTCTCTAACACATTTTCATGACTGGATAGCTCTAATTTATCGCAGTTATCTTTACCCCACAAATGAAACTGCTGTGGAGATGTCTAGAAGCCCGCTTCACTCTGCTTTTAAAGATGCCAAAAAGCTTCTGTTAGATTTTATGGAAGCATGCCAGATTAGGAAGGCTTATGTGAAGCGTAGATGCAGCTTTTTAATGGCAAAGGCTACACAGGCTCTTGGATGCCCATAATCATTGATTTCTACGATATGTCATTACTGTGAAAGTAACTTATAGTTTTTTTTTTTTTTTTGGATAAATTACCAAAAGATGCCTGTTCTGCACATGACCTCCACTTTAAAATCTCCCTTTAAATCATGTAGATTTTAGTAAAATAAATGCTAAAACGGTGGAAAGAATATAGCTGGAATTGGAAGTTTCCTTCAGGGACTAAGTTGGTCAGGAAGCCCATCTGAAAGGAGAAAATGAAAGAATGTTCTGCTCTGGAGTGAACACTGTCACATGAGTGCCTAACCGTTTGGCCAATCTTTTTTTTACTGTTTTTGGTCCAGATATCTTTAATTAACTGAATATCACCTTTTTTCCTGTCTGGGCAACAGACCATTCCCCAGTTCACTGGCTCTTTCAACACAAACATATATACACAGCAGATCATTTAATTTCATAATTAACAGAAAAATGTGCACTTTTAATGTTACTTTTTAGCCGCTAAGTGCTTAAATATCAAGAGGTACTTACATCTAAGCGGAAGAGGTTTCCTTTTATCACACGGATACCTTCATTTATAAATGTTACTATCATGCAAGTTCCTACAGAAACAGATCTTCTGCTCCTCAAAAAAAAAGATGTCTAGTTAACACAGAAAGTCAATTTCAATATAACTAGATATTAGCGACATGAAAGTCTCACATAAATTATTTTAAAACTGTGATTTTAAATACTAATTTAGATATCCTAGCGTAAATACAAAAATTCTCAATAATGATAGGCCAAAAATATTCAATTAATCTTGATATTTCTAGAGTGGCAACCCAAGTCGTACAGACCCATCACCGGACCAATGTGACGAGCACAGACCCATCACCGGACCAATGTGACGAGCACAGACCCATCACCTGACCAATGAGACGAGCACAGACCCATCACCTGACCAATGTGACGAACACAGACCCATCACCTGACCAATGAGACGAGCACAGACCCATCACCTGACCAATGAGACGAGCACAGATCCATCACCTGACCAATGAGACACGCACAAAATGTGCCATAAGAGCCAGTGCAAAATGTTAGAGCCAGAGAGAACGGCCAAGGCATGGCTATAGTCAACAAGTTCCAAGGCATGGCTATAGTCACACACCAAACTTATCCGAGATCAAAAGGCTGCCTACGATAACATTAACTGACGCATTGGTACTGACCATCAGATAAGGTCTGGTCTGTATTGTGTCTGTGTAACAAACTTTCCACGGTAGTATCCTTATGTGGGCCTTTTGCGAAAATTCTGCCACTGGAAGTCCTGAGGGGAGCGTTCTTGATCAGGAAATGATTACAAAGGATTTTATGCAGGGAGCAAAATATGAAGCACTCCTACAAGTATTGAGTTTGTCCTCTAGAGTCCTCTAGAGTCCTCTAGCATTCCAATGACGGCAACGAAGCCAAACCCTTGGGCTGCGAGAGGGATCTCTCTAGCTTCAGAGCTCAGCATCAGACACTGCCGACATCCAACAGAGTGGAAAATCTCTGCGCTTAGTTGCCTTCTGCAGGCACCTGTGTGGAATCCAGATTGGGCGTTTACAGGCATACCCAAGCGCCGCTTTCGAACAGGCAGCGAGAGCTGTTTCATTAATTACCTTACCGTGGATGAACCTTTTCTAGCACCAACATGTTTGCATGCAAGGCAGGCATATTTCCCCAAACTGAATCACCATTAAGCCATTCCAATTCCCCATGACATCGTTTTACTGTAACTCTGAATATCTACATTAAAACAAGGCATGTACATACGCTGATTGTCCTAGGGGTTAAACCCTAGCCCCTTAGCAACGGACGGGAGAGAACCTTGGCCTGTCTGTGAGTGAAACCTATTGGCTATTTACTGATGCTGTATGAGTGCCTTTATACAAGGCCACAATTGGAGTAAATTTTTAAAATAATGAGTTTTGTCAGCCACTTCAAAGCCATCAAAGATTTAATTGTATTTGATCTTTCTAAAAACAAGCAACTGTCTATGACCAGCTTATTTGCAATAGCTGTCTGCATCTCTGTCTATCCCCTGTAAAGTATCAGTTCAACGAGGCCTATATAAAATGTCCCTGGAGGACAAGATGGATATGTGGGACAGGTTTAGTTAAGCCTATAACCATCAATAAATAAATTCCGTTTTTAGCTTAATTAGCCTTCAATTGAATCATATTTGATTACCTGTCCATGTAGAGCATCCAGAAATGCTCTCACTTTAATATTTTATTACTAATATTACAAATTTAAGGAGAACAAAATAAGTTTTACAAAATGTCTCACTGGCAGACAACATATCCAAAAACAAGTTTGTACTGCAGGTAACTGAAAAAAATATGTAAAATCCTGACCCCATACTCAGGATATACCGAATGAGAAGAGCTTTCATACGCAGCATAAATGTGTAATGTATAATTATTTCTCTCTTATTCTTATCCCTTCTTAATCTACATCATAGCAATACTATAGTCCATTTCTCAAACCTTTCAGTGGGAAATCCTCTTCCACGGCCATCCTCACAGACTCTTTAATGCACCTACATCACTGCTGCGAGGCAACCCTGACACAAGGTGCAGACGGCACTTCTTTGGTTATGATGCAACCCAAGTTCCCTCTCGTAAGCCCAAGGCTACATGCACTTTGATGTTCCATCCTGCAACCCCTCCGCTTACATTTCCTACCATTTGTTTGATTTTAAACATTTAGATCACAGCCAGTGACATCCATCATGTGTGAACTCACACTGTGGGATCAAGTAAAGTACAATTGCGTATCTATGGGGCTATATATAAACGTTTAAAAACGCTAGATTTCTAAAGCCAAAACTTAAATTTAAATGCCTGTGTATTTCACTGTGTAATGCTAGAAAAGAGACTTAACCTCTGCCCATCAATGCACAAAAGGGTCCTTTCACAGGGTTGGGCGGCTAGCTCTCCCAACAGGAGACTGAACAGGGAGATATGGGTTCCCGTGGCTCAGACGCCCTCACACAGCAGTGAGAGTGCCACCCGCCCTGCTAACTCAAACATGTAGGCCTCTCTTTGCATGCTACCCCACCACAGCCGAACCATTGAAACCTGGCCCGACAACCTCACTTTATCTGTGGATGTGCTGAAAGCTGTCTGGACATACGTTTCTTTACAATTCTCCAAGATCCTAGTTTCAAAGTTCCTGGTATGCACAACTGGCCGCTACTGTGCTAATAACGTTCTGGGTACGGGGAAAATGCATGAATATGCATAACACAAGAAACAAAATGACCAAGAAAATCGTCCATTGATCCCAAAAAGCTGAAACTCGAACCACACAGCCCTCCCAGAGCAACAATGTTGTCTGGGAACGAGGCAAAGACCCTGTCCGCAGGGAGCCATCCCAAGTAGTCTCCCAAAGTGAGTCACGATGGAAACGATAAGATGCAAGCTTAATGGATCGTTTGCAAGCTACTAATAACAGTTAACAACAAACCACTATTTGGTTTTGTTTTCCTAAGTATTTGAACCAAACAAAAAAGTATATACTCGCGGCAATTATTAAAAACTTAGAAAAAAAACTTAGTATATATTTTATTGCGACCTTAAGCGCAAC
Organism: Hiodon alosoides; assembly: GCA_025775065.1. Classification (NCBI taxonomy): domain Eukaryota; kingdom Metazoa; phylum Chordata; class Actinopteri; order Hiodontiformes; family Hiodontidae; genus Hiodon; species Hiodon alosoides. Next base: position 12,679 of record JAOYSI010029782.1, read on the forward strand.
AGCCTGCATGGGCACAGAGCCGAGTTTCAGTACATAATTTTATTTTATTTGACGTAATTACTCAGCAAATTTACGTCTTCAGCAGGATGAGGACCAGGATGAGGAAAGGTAACAAACGAGCCGTGGTGTGCGATAGGTAAATTTGTTAAACCGTAAGCTACGCCCATTTACTAGGTCAACTGTGTAAAAAAAAAAAAAAACTGCATTCGAAGAATCCTGCAGACGACTGCTGGAAACTTAGCAGCTGGGTTTCCTTAGATGGATATTTATTTTTCACGTGAAAGTTAGTTTACACATGTATACCATAAACAAATAAAGCAAATACACAAACTATTTCACAGAGTAATGACTGTGTCAATAAAAAACCGTCTCTTTTTTTATCTAAGGAATTTTTAAAAACTGCAAACCGTATTTATAAAAGACACACAAAGTGGCATAGTGAAGTGACTTACGCAGTGCGTAATTAAAAAAACAAAACTTTTAAATGAAAGACTGAGTATTGCATAATAACAGTAAAAGACCGTATGCAAATCGATTTTTAAAAGCTGAAGCAATAACGGTCGTATTAGAAAATAGAGCTTGAACGTACCACGTTAGAGAGAAAATCAGTTTCATTCAAGTCCTCAAGATCCAACAGGTTGGAATTTGGGAAAAGTTTCTCCGAGGTGAAATTGTCCAGAATGGCGTCCATTGCAAAAGTATTTTCAATATTAACTACCTCAGAAATACTGGCCTTTAAATATCTATAGGCCTATAGAAGATAATAATATAAATTTTCAAAATATTGGGAAAATACGCTGCCTGTAGTAAATATTTTCCTGTATCGCTAAGGCTGCGTCGCTTTGGATACAAAACAATCGGATTTTAGCATATATGGTATATATATATATCTATATATATTTAAACGTTCACACGTTTATTTTCTGTGTTCTTAAGCAGAATGCTCCCTGGTTTCTGTCACATCTGTCATGCCCAGCTGCGGACTATCTCTAAGGGACAAATTACTATATTAATATTCATGTTTGTTCCGCCCTCAATTTCTTTTCCGTGCTCCTGAATCTCCTCCTATATGCTCTTTTAAAGCGGCAGTACTGAAGTCAAACGACTTAAATTGCTCACTTTCTAGTACTCTGTCCCCGCCCCCACCCGCTTTTCATCGAATTTCGGAAACATACTTTACGCCTAAAATGTTAACACATACTTTTAAAAAATATTTAATTAACTATTGTACTTTTGATAACTGGGTGTATGTAATAACGTAGTCGGTATAAGTTATTTTTTAGCATTTGGCAGCTCCTTGACAAATTGGAAAGATTATATACTATAGAAGAGTAGTTTATATTATTTTGCTAACATTTTATTTTGGAAGGAAAACCAGGGAGTGTTGTTTAGAATTCATTTATCTCCATCTGCTTCTAGTCCTCCCTGGACATGCTCCTAGTTAAGTTTATAAGGACATGTGGTACGGCCAAAGACATATGCTTGTCTGTAGCAGAATTGCATGCTCCCATTTTGAAGAGGCTCAATTGCATCTGGTCACAGTGAAAATTCCACAAAAAACGAATTTCGTCTGTCTCATCCTTGCAAGTCCTGGCAGGACTGACTAATGTGCGACACAGCTGAGGTTGGACAAGAAGGCATCTGTTTCACAAGGGCAACCAGATGTAGACCCTGCAGGCCATCGTTATAACTGTCTCCATGCTCCCCTTTACACCTTCAGTAGACCTGTCTAGTGGCGTGGGTTTTGTAGGGGCTGTCGATATTTTAAAAGGATTATCTTCTAGAAAAATGTTTGTGCAAAAAAATCATAATGAATTTAAGTAATCAGGGCCTGGGTTTGATTGAATATGTTTTCAGCATCCTTAACTGGAGAAAAATCAGTTTGTTTTTTTTCTCATTTAACACACTTTCGACCACACAGCTCTTAACAACAGCGCAGGTTTGTGTGTCGCCACTCAAGGCTACCAAACCTGTATGAAACTATATCATAGACCTCAGTCTGTTCCCTTTCAATTACAAAATTTTAACCATCACTAATCATCTAATTTCCTTTAAGAACCCCAGAATTCTGAGCAGTGTCAAATCGCTCAAGAGCACTTTGATCATGTGATTGCAATCCTATAAAATGCGGTTGCAATTTTAGATGTAGTTTTTTTTCTCTTGAGACACAGAGCCGTGTTAGTTTAATAACTATAAAAAGTATTCCCCTTATTTTCCATCTATCGTTTTTATAAACAAAAATTGCATGTGTTCGTTGTGTTTTATCGGTTTTAGAGGTTATTCCTTTGTGAGTAGGTTTTTCATTGACTTTTCAGTTTGTGTTAGCTAGCCCCACAGTGCTTAGCTTTTGCATCTGAAATGCTCTGGTTACATTTCTTTTTTGTCTAGGTTTTTAGCTGTTTTACTTACGAGTGTCTTTGTTTATTTTTTAAATCATGATTAATTTACTTCTTTTTTTTTGCAGGTGGTTTCATCACTAGCAGCAAAGCTAGTCTCTGGCTAGAGCTTTCACTTCTATATGCAGGTATCTGCGACAGATTCTCTGGCAACCTGTTTTTTGAAAAGCTCAGTTGAAGGCTTGTGTTACAGTCAACTTCGGTGGCAGTATTGTTTGGTACTAAGCTGGTACTCAACACCTCTTGATGGTTTTATTGTCTTTTCTTTGCTTCTTTTTGATATTGCGCAGCCCTGACACCCTTCGACACCTTTTCGGCACTCGTTAACGCTATCTGGGTTTGTCAACATTGATCAGTAGATTGCATCAATGTTGTTTCGACGTTGTCAGCATCGACGTATCTCGACACTTTCGCCGATTCTCAAAGGACCGCATTGACGTACTGAAACTTTTGTTGAGAGATTCCCCAAGTCGTCAAAGCACATCAAGTACAAAAGTGTGACCTGACTCTTTGAACCATCCCAGAGAGGAAAAGGGGGTTGTTCTGATGATCTCCCAGGGAGAGATTCTCAAGAAGAGGCTTGGAAAAATTTGCCCCTGTGCCTAGGACCACTTCCTACCCATTTAAAGCTGGTTCTCCTCCCCCCGCCCCTCCCCTCCGCCTCAGTGCAGAAAGAAGATCCATAGAGCTCTCTCACAGGACAGGGGCCAGGTGGATAAGTTCCTCAAGCTTATAGAACACCAGCAAACCACAATCTTGAGACACATTTTGAGGAGGGTTGGAGTCTCAGGCACCAGCTGCCCTGGTTTCCCCATCAGGGCCTACAGCCAACTGTAGAACTTAAGCCTCATGTGACACATCTGCCATGATGAGGTATCCCTAGTGGTTTTGGAGGACTTCTAAGAGGAGTGCCCGCTGTAGCCAGGTCGAGTTTTGTGTCTGTGATGCAGAGTATGCGGTATTCTCCCGTCGGCTCAGCCATTACTAGCTGAAGTGGTCCAAAGACAGGTCTTCGCAGATCTGGCTCCTAAGCAACAGATGCCAACAAGAAATGGACTGGTAAGTTGCCTGAAAGGTCACATTGGCACCCACAGGGCTAACCTCAGGCCCATAGGTTTCTCAAACTAGGGAAAATAGCCGTGGGGGGAAGGTCTCGTTGACTGCTCCGCCCAAGACTAAGCAGCAGCCCTCGGTGCTCACTGCCACAGGGTCAGGGTTTTTTTTCAGAATGCTAAGGTAGCCTCCAGTCATTCACAATACAGTTACAAGTGTAGAATATCCAATGGTGGCGCAAAGCGAGGGACGAAGGTCCCACCACTGCTCAAGAAAGGCCACTGTAAAAAATAAATAAATAAAATTGGAGCCCATGTGTTCAGCAGAACTTAGGCTGTTATCATTTATCATTGCCTTTTTGTTGGCAATCACTTCTGCAAAGCATGTAAGCAAGTTGCAGGCATTGTCTATGTCGAGAGCTGTGTCAAAGTGGCCTAACCAGGCCTTTCTACCTAATACAGTTTCTTCATTGAACCAGTCACTGAAACTGGAGGCCTTCAGTCCACCGTCCTTAAAGTCAGACAGAGAGTGTCTCTTTCACACGTGGTGCCCTGTGAGAGTGTACTGTGTGGAGAGAATTGAGAGCTTACGGCAGACAAACAAAGGCTGTCCTGGTGGCTGCGATTCTACACTGCTCTGGAGTCTAAAGAGGCAGATCTAAAATGGCGACCACATTTTATAAGATTGTGATCATATGATCGAGGCCATCGTGTTTGATTTAGCATACTGCTCAGAATTCTGGGGTTCTTAAACTAGTCCTTTAGTGGCTGAGCCAATGGACCTCTCTCTTTCTGGGAGTGGGAATTAAAGACAGTTTCACTGTCTAGACTGTCAGCACAGGAGCTGAGCACGAATGAACCACCACACATTCAGTTACTTACATAAATGTCCTTATTCCATTTTATCCCATGCTTGCCGCGAATAGCATTAGTCAGCACAGCACAGACATCAGCTGGAGCGAGCGTGAGACATGGGTTTGACAAGTGGCGATGGTTTGCCTCCTCGGATTGTCTGCGCAGGACGGGGCGCGTGGCTCACTGGGTGAGAAGCTGAAATACGGCCGCGGTGAGCTAGCCTGCTGTTTAATTAAAACTCATCTCCCCAGCTCCGCGTGGGACTCCGGGTGGGACTCCGCTCAGCTGCGTTCACAAACTGCTGAGAGGAACCTCAGCGTGTTTCTTTGCAGGGCGCTGATGTGAACAAGCCCATGCTGACTTCGCATACCCAGTCACAACAGAGGCTAACTGGTTTACTCTAAGAGCAACTGCTTAGTGTTCTGTGGAGAAACATGGCAACCGTTTTCAGTTTCATTCAAAATAACCTTACAGTCCGAGGAAGATCCCTTTAAAAAGAAATCTTGCCCAGTCTGCAGCAGACAAACTCCACAGCTCAGTCAGTTCTTAAAACATAATGAATTGTGAGACAGCAGCAGTATTATTGCAAAAAATTATGTTCAAAATAATAAACATGTAGATCTCATCAAAGATAATTTATCTTTCTTTTTATATCTATGTTTTATTATTATTGCTGGTTGTTGCTTTCCTGTGAGTTTCACACCTGATCATTTACAGTTTTCCTACTCTCCACATGTTGCAAGTTTCATTTGTCTCCAAAACAACTCTGGCCTGCATTTGTTATAATCACTGAGCAGGAAACGATATAATGCACACCACTTCCCTGATTATACGATCTGGACATCTTCAAAGGCTAAGTCAGGGAGTGTGCCCTGTCCAAGTCAAACAAGCCACAGCGGTGAGAGCCAACACAAGTGTGGCCAGACCCGCACAGACCTTGATTGTGGACAAGGAGCCGGCAGCTGATTTTAATCCAATTGTAGAGTGTGTCAGAAAGAAGCCATCTGATCCTGGGAACTAGTGCAGTCCCGTGGCCTCCCCTTGCTATTGGCTCTTCAGTTCCCCAGCTAGTGTTACCGTGCAAAGGGTCTTGGTTCTTTATCTGCTCGTCCTCTGTTTAGCCGCCAGATCCATGTAGACCCTTGCAACACAACCACCTTTGTCGGGCCTTTTCACGGCACCCGGAATTGGTGTTCCCTTATCTCGTTTGAGCGGCTTCTCATTACCAGCGCTTTGTCTTGATCACAGGAAAAGGATCTGAGATTGCCTCCCATCACTGCCTGCATTGTCTTTAACCGAACAATCTGTGAACACGCAAATAATTAAGCGTGGAAATTGTTTCCCGAACCTTCCCCTTTTCTCATCTTTTTACGTGGAGAAATGTTTGTGCATAATAAACCCTCCGGTCTTTTGCCTGGAGCATTGACAGGGCATTTTCTTTTTTACCCATGACAATGAGAAAGAAAGGTTCTGTGGTTAGCATAAGACTGTGGAATAATACATTGGAATGGTTACTAAATAATCAAATAAAAGGCACAATTTACTATTTGTCAAAAGTTCTCTGATTTTAAATAAATACCGTGGGTGGATCGAGGCCCTTTCACTGTCTATTACAGCGTGCAATAAACTGTCATGGCAGCATAAACATCTGGCCCAGTCTCCCTGCGGTGACCGTTTAAGAGTGACAGACGGTAAGCTTTTAATGATGCACTGGGGCCATTGCACACCTTCTCCCTGAACGAAGGACATTCCTAACCCGGAATCATCTATAAAGGAGCGCGCTCTCAGACTAACATGGGAATGGCTTTTGAAAATACACAGGTCTGCAAACTTAAGGACAGATACTGTTTCACAATAAAGATGAGGGCAGGAAGCAATAATGGAGTCAGATTGAGCTGCCAGAACCCACTGAAATAGATTTATGGGGAATTCCACCCTGCAGCAACATCACTGCGATGGCTGTTTCCTTGGGGAAACCGATGGACAGCCCAATGGTAGTGTGGGTGAGTAGGCCCCACCTATATTTAATACTTTATCCCCTGTGGGCCTCCCTCTGTGCTGTCCTGTTAAAAAACAAAACAAAAAAAAAGCACTGTGAACTTGTTAAATGTCTGCATGCACAGACTAGGCCCAAGTAAAGCTCTGTAGGCCCTAGCTCCGCAGGAAGCCGTGAGAATACCAAGCATTGCCCACTACAGTAGAATAAACACAGAAGGCGTTTCTCTGAATTCCTGCTGGCCGTCCCGCACAGCAAACGTCCCCCCCGGCCCTCTTCCTATGATTCCTGCTGGCCGTCCCGCACAGCAAACGCCCCCCACCGGTTTTCACAACCCTCTCCGTGCTCCTTGATCTCCCAGGGGTTGTATCTCATGGAGATTCGGTGCTGCCTGAGATCTCGCTTTGCAACGACACTGTGCGAATACGAAAAGCCCTCCACGTATCTTAATTAAACGCCTGAGGTCCTTTCACAGAACTGTTAAACATCATCAATCTCATTTACAAATGGCTCTGTTGTGGAACTTCCGCTTTATGTAGACAACAGCATTTACATGGATGTATTACAACAAATGTTTCTATATTTACCTTCCTCACTGAAAGCTTCCTTTTTAACACCCCATTCCACTGACTGAAGCTGCCTGTTTTCCTATTTTCCTCCTCTGCTCACAAGGGCAAGAGCTAGTGTGTGAATTCCATTTTTAATATGTTGGAAAGTTGCAGTTCCCAACCCCATAATTCAGGGTAGCTTCCATTCAGTGGTATATCCTCGCAGTTTTTGTATTGTAGTTCAAGGCTCCTCAGTCTTATTGTAACAACTGCTCCAGATATTTAGCCAGCAGCTCTTTTGTCTAGCTTAACAAAATGTCATGTAATTAGACCCAAAATGCTGTGTAAATACTGTTGGAAACCTGACTCCGTGAGGGTGATAGGGAAGCTCATTGAGGCAGGACAGTTGAGCCCCTCAAACAGCATCTTCCCCGTTCCTTCAGACATGAACACAGCCTCCCAGCCAAGCTGGACGGCCAGGGGCCCAGAATTGTCCTCCCAGCTCTTCCTTGGCCAGGGCCCTGCTGAGAGAAAACAAGTCGGCCATCTTGAGAAACTGAGACTCCCATTGCTTTGTGGGCCACGTGCCCCAGGGCATGGAGTGTCCTGTGTATTAATTCTCCGGGTGCTAAACAAGATGTCTACCCAGGTTGCTTTGGCTGTAGTCTTAGCACACACTCACGCTCTGTGTGACAAAGCCAAGCAACACACTTTGGGAGAAAATGCTCCCCACAGTATGGTCACGCATTAGCAAGGCCCCTCTGGTGTAAGGGTTTTGGAAGTGTGAAAATTTGGGGGGAATGCTCACCTTTTCCAGTGTGTTAAGGGGAAGTTCCCCACTGGAATACACAAACTTGGGTTTGCCCCAGATAACTGCCTCCATCATTGAAATGGTAATTACTGCAGACAATTACAATAGTTAATGTAAGGTTAAAATGTTGCTCTGTCAAATATCTCTGCCCTAATTTCACCCATCCATAGCCGTTTAAGATTTACAGTTTACCCTTCATGTGAATTCATCAGAGCATTAATCGCCGTAGTTGAAGTTTAAGTGCTGAATAAGGACTCAGTGCTTACACTCTGTCATGTTAATGCTATGTTTTTACACCTTATCACACTGGATAAGGTTTATATCACTCAAAGCAGACCAGTCATGTTGACGTTCTCATGAAAACGGCTACATTCCGGTTTCCTCTCGATTCGCCGTTATGTGTGGCATGTGACCGGACATTAAAACAGCCGCACCAGCCTGACAATGCCATTGTCGTCCAGCGCCTCTGGCTCCATTAAAAGCCTTCATTATCTCCCTGTCGCGCCCTTTAATATGAATAATCAATTAGCCCTTTCGTCTCACTTTCGTCAAAGAAACGCAAGCCTTTGAGGTTGTTCTGGGGACAAGGAGTCTAGCACAATTAAGCCTTAGCACCGCCCTCGCCAGCCAAGGCTCTTGGCTTGCTTTATAACTCTCTTGGCGTGCGCTTGGCAGAGGGAGTCATTCGTACCGTGAGCATCTCGTGCCCATTCAAATGTATAGGCTCAGCCTCCCAGCAGACTCGCTCTCTACTTTGTAATTATGGGCTGCACAAAGAATGGGACGTGATTATAGACCATCTGCAAACACGGGCCGCCACAGCATTACGCCCAGGCAAGCTAAACATTCATTTCCGTGGTCTTCCTCCCGCCCCCCACCCCGTTCTGACAAACCAGATGGGTATGGGTCAAAGTTCCAGACAGCTATTTTTGTTTCACTCTTTTCTTTCTTCATTGTGGCTTTTTCAAATTACAACCATTTAAAAGGCAAACTCCAAAGCACTAAATTTGGACTAAACAAAGAAGATGGGGGGGGCAAAATCATAATATTATATCAACTGCATATATGAAGGAATATAAGCCCAAAATAAATGAAATTTGTGTAGAGTGCACAGCAGTCTCATAACAGACATGACACCCTTGTGGCATGGACAATTGCTTATGCCTTCAGGCCAGGGGTTCTCAAACTTTTCTTATTGACGGACCCTTTTTCACACGCAACATTAATCACAGACCCCCTACTGAGAAACTGACTGACATTAGTGTATAAAATGTACTTAGTTTGCGGACTCCCTGGGCAGTCTCTAAGGGCCCCCAGGGGTCCGCGAACCCCAGTTTGAGAACCTTTGATATAGACTGTGCTTAGCATGGAATTTGATGTGCAATTTTAGCATAGACCATACAGAACTTTCAGAGGCTCACCTGCTTCCAGGTATGTTCAAACTCCCTAACGCCCTGCTTTTCTGCCTCGACTTTTCCCCTGGCCAGAGTACAGAAGGACACCAGCTCTGGAAAAAGCCTCAAGGTTTAGCCTGAAGGACAAGCGATTGCGTGCGTATGAACTGAAATGCTAAGAATTCAAACATCATCAGTGACCATGGAGAAAACTTTTTTAGTCCTCAAGTAAAAAGTTGTCCGCTCATATCAAATCAGGACAACACTTGTTTGTTTATTTGAAATGCATGACCGCAGTTACAGAAAGACTTAAAAAGCTAGACATCAAATACAAATTTTTGAGGCCACTTGTACCTGTAACACCGAATTGGTTGTTTTATCGTTCGATTAGGCAAACTAACAATGTAATGTCAGTGTAAGTCTGAGGCTGGCGATGTGCAAATATCATAAGAAAGAGAGAAAATACGCTGATCCCAGACCAGAAGCAGCATTGCAGTGCTGAGGGTACACGTAAGATAGCATGAGGGAAATACGCTGATCCCAGACCAGAGGCAGTTTGCAGTGCTGAGGGTACACAAAAGATAGCATAAGAGAAACACGCTGATCCCAGACCAGAAGCAGCATTGCAGTGCTGAGGGTACACGTAAGATAGCATGAGGGAAACACGCTGATCCCAGACCAGAAGCAGCATTGCAGTGCTGAGGGTACACGTAAGATAGCATGAGGGAAATACGCTGATCC